>JBAFWW010033077.1:0-43347 GCA_036873685.1 Agapornis canus | reverse complement strand
TTTTTTAAAATTGAATTTATTTTTTCCTTATTTTTTTTTTCAAAGTTGTATTCTTTCTTTTTTTTTTTTTTTTTTTTGAATTTTTTCAATTCAAACCACTAAAATATGCTAAAACCACAACTGGAGCATGCTGTGGTGTATAGCTAGAGAAACCTCTCAATTTGAAATGGGTTTGTGTTCCTTTTTGATATGGTGAAAATATATCCTTAAAAGACATTTTGATCTCCCTAAAACATTTGTGTTTTTTGGACTTGTTGGAAAACTGAAAAATCTAAGGGTCAACCAGATTAGCCATTTAATTTGTTCACTATTTGTCTTTCCAGCTGCAATTACTTTGGGGCAAAGACCATGTTCTTCAGTGTGTTTAGAGTATGCCTAAAACATCATAACAAAATCTAATTATTAGTCAAACTGACATGAAAATGCCTGACATACGTTGTATGTAGGCAATATGTGTTATGCCAGTGGAATCTTTGCTCCATATTTCCAATCAGCATGGGAGTCTTTTATGTTATAGTCAAATATGAGAAGAGTTATGACACTGGTATTGTTAAAGCATTGGCTGTCTGCAGAATGGACACATATAAATAATCCAAATATCCACAAGAAATGTAAGATTCACTAGAATAAAGAATTTTCTCTCTTAACTGAGGTACACACATATTTTCTTTCACAAAAGTGCATTGTCTCTGTCCTGCAGGTGTCAAACAGCATCTCTAATTTGCATTCATATAATACTGTTAGGATGGTTTGAATTTCTATTTATTCTGAAGCCAGTTCACCTCTACTGCTCAGCAGGACGTCCTGCAAAGTGATTTCACTGATGTGGTGACATCACTGTCTTAAAAATAAGCCATGGTGGCATGTCTCTGATGAAAAATGTTATTATTCAAAATAAAATGATATTTCAAGTGCGCAAAGCTCTCAGTGTGTTTGAAGTGTATATTTAGAGGAGACAGCCCAAACACTCTGGTGTGAGAGAAAAGTTATATTTCACTATAATATTTTTATGTGGCTATAAAATACTATGCAAAAAAAAAAAAAAACCCTCCCAAATGATGCCTTGTTTATTTATTAATTTAGCTTTTTCAGCTGTCAGCAGAGAGATGAAGTTGAATTCCCTTAGCTATGGAAGATATTCAGGTTGCTTGATCCTGAATTCAGTCTCCTCTTGGAAGACAGATGAAGGATCATGTCTGCATCCTGATATTTAGAATTGCAGCTTTTGACTCCTTTTAGGAGCTAGACCAACACCTACTAAGCAGATAGATGTATGGGCAGGCTATTTAAAGCATATGATGTTGAGCAGTTGAAGGCTGGCTTTTCTGAAGGTGTTTCAGTGGCAGGTTTTATTTTGCTTTTTTTTTTGTTGTTTTCACAACCTGGCCTTTGCCCATGTAGTGAACTCGTGCTCCAAATAGGGAATAACAGTGAATTCTACAGTTTTATACCATTTGTGCTTTGATAGGACAGCAGTAATATTCTCAGAAATCTTCAGGGAATAGGACTTAGCAGCCTGGATTCTCTTACAAAGGGCCAAATCTCACTAACTGTGAAAAGTCACAAAAATCGGCTCACAGACTAGAGGCAAAGTGATTAACTAATATGGGCAGGAGGGAAAGAGGAGAAGGAAAAAGAGAAGTTGGTTCCTAAATTATACAAGCATGTTCAAAATGTACCCATTGTTGGGGGAGGGGGGTTTGGGGGCTTGTTTTGGGGTTTTACTTTAATTTCTTGAGAACAGCTGAGAGGATTCTTGATTTCCTTCAAGAAGCATTGCGGAGTTCAACTGACCTTGAAAAGGTTAACTTCAGAGTTTTGCACTGGCAAGTAGGTTGCTTTGTAAGTGACTAGAGATGGTTGTGTCAGAAGCTCTTAAACTTGTTAAGAAAGATACCTTGCTACTTCCCATTGGAGGCAACTGCATCCAGTACTGACCATACTTCTGATTTTCCTGATTGAAACAATGAAACACTGTCACAGTCCTCAGCTGGGGTAAAGACACGTTATTCCATTGAGTTTCATAGAGTTACGTTGCTTTGCTTTAGCTGGAAAACTGATCCAAGTTCTGAGCTTTGCAAATGTCTTTCTGGAATGTGTATGCACGTGTATGTTCATGTACAGCTTGGCTGACTTGGGATCTTGGAAGTTATTATGATATTATTAGTAAAATTCCTTCTTTCCCCTGTTCTTAAAAAGGACATTTCCATAAATAAAGCCTTCAGACTTTTCAGCAGATTTACTTCCTGCCCTCCCAAGCACATCCTAACCTCTTCTAATAATACAAACGTTATATTAGTCTAAAAAGTCATTCTTGTCCTTCATGTATATTTTGTACTCCTGTCAAGGGCCAGAATGGAAAGAAATCAGGGGCAGTGAGAGAAAGGGTCAAACTGAGCCTGAAAAGATTTGGGTTTGTTTTTTTTTTTTTTGCCTTCATATAGCATACAAATCAGGATTGTTAGAACAAACAGACACCAGTGAACCACATTATTCATAACACTTCACAGTTTTCTCATGGAAGCCGACAAATGTGCATTGCCTGAACATATTTTGTTAATTCGTTGGGTTTTTGCTATGAATGCAGCTGCATAATTTCAGAGCATTTCCCTGACAGTAATGAGTGGTGCTTTGTAACTTGTGTAGGGTGCACATTACTACTGTTTTGTTCATTTTATGGGTGGGTAAATCGAGGCGCAAAAGTAAAAGAACAGATCAAGTGCAGAGATATGGAATTTAAAGGAGTCTTGACAATTTTGAATTATTACCCCATAGTCTAGCACAACTCTGCAATTTTGTATTAATCTGGTTCCTCATTTCAAGTGCATGATATTTTGGGGAAGAATTACTAGGTTTACTCAAAACATGGCAAAGTATTTTCATATTGCTTAATGAATCTGTAGATGCTAGGAACCTTTGGACCATTTGTTTGATCTTCATATTTAAACATGATTTTAACAGTAACAGTTCACCCATGGCACTAAGAGACATCAGTTGCAGAAAAACACACTAATACGGACCAGAGCTGAATTAAACTGTGTTGATGGAGATAACCAGTTGCATATGTTTTTAGTTAGCAGGAGCCAAATCAGATAACCACCATACAGAAACACTGGGCTTGATGGATCATTTTTTTTTTTTTCCTGAGAAAAGACTGGATCGCAGCCTGGTCCTTGGTTACTATGCTCCTCTGTTTATACTCAGCAATCAGGAAAATGAAATTCTAGATAAAGTGAAAAGGTGACTGGAGAGGAAGGAAGAGCAAAGTATGTGAAGGACAAAGACATAAACATTGGTGCTGTTCTCTTCGTGTTACCAGACAAGGACCTTCTATTGATTTCTCCAGGCATGCTTGCACTTCCTTCCTTCAGTGACTAATGATACGCCCTTTGGGTTATGATGACACTGCATTTCATAGGCCTGCAGGTCGAATACCTGATGTATTCTCTGGCTGGTTCCTACTTTAAGTCATTGTCCTGCTTCGAGCCAGGCTCTTTTCAAAATCAAGGCAAATAAGAAAGGGAGATAATTCATGTTGTGCATCCCAGGATGGAGAATAAAATGGAGCTCTTCAAGTAGGTTCAAACATAGCTGGATATTGTCTGAAGCCTCATTTCCAGTCTGTGGCATAGCATCGAATCTGGTGTCTTTAATGTTTTTCTCACAACAGTTTCCAGAACACTGTTTCCTTCTGCAGGAGCCCAAAAGTGCATATGTGTTAAGCACACATTTCCTCGCCCACCTCTGCGTTGGAACACAGATTTGTTTTAACTTTGATTAACAATCCTCCACAAAATTTTAAAGAAAGAAGTGACTGATTCTTCTCTCACTTTCAGTAAATTAGGAATAATTCCCCTCTCCCTCCCACCCCTAGGCCATGGAGTTAACATAAATAATGTAGAACTGGTGAAGGTGACAGAAGAGTTAGGCTAAAAATGAAGAAACCTACTGCCTTCAACACAGAGAATATGGGGCGCAAATTATATCTCAGCCTATTTAATTGCCAGGGAAAATGTGGGACAAGAACTCTTGGGGGCTCCCAGTCACCAGCAATATGAAGCATTTGTTAGAAGTAGCCTGTAATAGCTGCTCTGGCCAACCTCCTTCTCATGTTCAAGAAGTAAAAACAGCAGGAGGTTTTCAGAAGCGTGAAGAAGTAAGCATCCGACTTTCACTTACTTTTAACAGAAGTTTGTCCTATTGCAACCCTGTGTGGCTTTGAACAGATCAACCTATATTCCACCAGCAAACTAGCTTTTGCATAATGAGCTTCCCCAGTAACCACCTGGAAGACCAGTAACACCACCTGTGAGATTCAAAGTAATGTAATGTAACTGCTTTCACAAAATGGGTGCTGTTTTTTTCTTCTCAATATCCAACACTGTTTCTACCATCTGGAAAGTAAAATACTTCTGTGAAGCCAGAGATTCCATAATTTAATGTGCAAAATTTAGGATGCTGATCAGGTTGGCTAAATAGCTCGTGTTTGTAACAAAATGTAGCTGTGAGGCTTTCTTTTGAGTGTCTCATGATGTAGATGGGAATTGCTGATGAAAAACTGAATTTACAGCACTGACTTTAAATTTCCAGTTTCTCAAAAGACTACCATGACTTAAAAAAACCTTAGGGGGTATAGAAATACATGCTTAAAAGCCTAAAAAAACACTGATATTGAGTAGCCTCCAGATTTCTTTCCATGATTTCCTACTGTTACAGAATACTTAGTACTGAAAACAGTTTAAATAAGTGTGGACACACTGTCCCTGTTTCACCTTCATTTGGCACTACATGCCCCCACAAATGAGATAACTATTTCTTAGCTGTTGTCTGGAAAGCTGCTTTTGGTTCAACAGCAGACTAAACATTTTTTTTCTTGGGCTGCATAGCATTTATGCTGTGGGTTTGTCAGGTGTTGATAGGAGAAGCTGATACTTAAAGCTTTATCCTTCCTAATCGTTGCTCAGATCACTAGTTAAGGCAGTACCTTCTCCTTTTCCCCATCTACCCAAAACACATTGGCCAAGAGAGTGTTGGGTTAAAAAGACTGCAAACCAAAGCATTGTGGTCCCACTTTTTAGTCTTGGTGGTGTGAAGAAATATCTGTTTGGCTGGACGCCACAGATTATGGTCTTAGGGCTACTATGGATGTGGACAGAGAGGAAACAGGGGAACTTTCCAGACACTATTCTGGATGTTAAACAGGAGATTATAGAGGCTGCTAAAGCGAAGCACCTGCCCATGTCAAATTCTAGTTGCATCCAAGACACTGTTAGAATAAGCAAAGTCATTTCAAGCAGTGAGGAGTCATGGCTGGGCATCATGAGAAATTGCTTGGGCTGCACTTTCATGAATGGGAAGATGCATGATGCTGGAAGTTAGGAGACAAGAAAATAAACGAACAGAAAGGGACTTCTATTTTTTTGTGCCTCCATGCTGTCAAATTTGGGAGGAGTTGTGTTTCTTGAAATGTAATTAAAATAAGTGGTCAATCTCGGGCAGTACTCATGCCAGTAATATGTGATCCCATCAAAACACCCTGCCAGAGGCCAGCAAGATGAAAACACACAAATCTGAAGGCATTTTCTTGATTCTGTTTTTCCTAGAACTTTTTTTTTCTGTTTCATTCATTCATTCATTCACCTTTTGCTGTCACCATTAGGAGGTGCTGGACAGATGCTGTAAATGTGGTACTTCAGTGCAGAAGTACATTGTGGCAGCTGATAAATACATTCACACACAGGGAATTTCTGAGCTGACAGCTAGTTACAGAAATATTATTCAAGAGCCAAAATTATGTAATCCTTCTTGGAACAAAAAGACCACAAAAATCAGAAAGCATTTTCCTCCATTGAGGATCTTTAAATCTATGCCATCTCTTAATATCCAACAGACTTCTTGAGTATCTGGTGTGATTTTGTAAGTTAAACATATGATAGAACTGGAAAGCTTAATCAAGTTTCTTCACCTTACTAATTATTCATTCTTTTTTTTTTTTTCCTTCCATGCTTTGCTTGACAATTGAATGTGACAGAGATGTAAATCTGGAAGGTTTGTGCTGTTTTCAGCCAGCTCTCTAAAAACTTTTTCTATATACACACATAGATTAAAATAAGGAAGAAAGGGTGTCAGCCATATGATAACAATGAGGAATGGGTGGACAGAGGATCTGACTCCTTAAAATTAGTATGTTTACCATGTCACAATTGATAAATTACTAGGGATTTTAATTGTAAAGCTCTGGCTACTATTGCTACATTTCACAGACTAGGATCAGCAGCTATTTCGTCTATTCATAATTTTATTTCTTTACCAAGTGCCTGATCATGAGGAACAATAACTGTCAGCAGTGTAAATTCCCACAGGACTTTGAAGATTTACTCTGACTAACTACAGATCCATCCAATATCTCTCCAGATCAGTCTCTACCTGTCCCAGTCTGAGATGTAATGTTGCTGTAGACTGTAACTGTTTACAGAAGTGGGAGCCTTCAATAGATCAGTGTATGAAATCATTCCTATTCCTCCACAGTAGTTTGTAAAGTTTCCAAAGAGCTTTCCAGTTTTTCTGGATGAAAACCGCTATATAAATGCAAGATGCCATTATTATTTATTGTTTCAGTTTGACAGAAAGATGGAGGGTTTCATTTTGACTTTATATTTCTGTCTCCTCTCCACTTTGCCTTTGTTTCATAAGTTTCTGACATGCAGAATTTTCCTTGGTATTCCTTTCATGCTGTTAAGGCAGAGAGGTTGGAAATGCTGCAGCCACAAATAAGTGTTGAATTAGAGCAATCTTTAATTATTAATTGTATTCTCATCACACAGGAGATCATGGTAAAGGCCCCAAGCTTCAGTGTCCTGTATCTGAGACTAGCTGGCTCAGGATTTCCCAAAAGGGAACAAGAAACCTATTTGTGACCAGTTCTGAAAGACCCTTACAAACAGGATATTTTCTTTCACAGCCTCACATACCTGCTTACCTTGGTCCTAAGAAATGCTATTTTATACTGCTTTAAAATATGTTTCTTTGCTGTCTTTGGAGCAGTTCATTTTCTTTTTACACAGTAATGAGGGGTAGATAATGGGAAACCCAAGTAGCAGGAAGTTACCTGCTGTTAATTGAGTTTATATATGCTAAACAGAGTTTAACCAAAGTTTATACATATCTGAAAGGTGAGAAATTCACCACATTATTTTTTGTATTTTTCTCTTGAATTCATTCCATAGAATTTTTAATAGATAATTATGCTATGCCATATTATTTCTTCTCAGATGTTTGATTTCATAACTTCTAATAAGGTTAATCTTAGTTGCATTTACCTTGAGCAACCTACAACTTTGTTTATCACAGGAAAGAAGCTGCTGTTCAGTATGGCTATTCTGCTTGAGCCAGCTGAAGTGGGCTTTCAATTCACTGCCACTTTAATGAACCTTTAGAAGAACAGTGGATGAGAGACTCAACTCTCATCCCATTACCAGCTTTACTTAATCTAAAATGCCTTTGAGAGAGACTCCCTTATCTCTGAGTTGTGCAAACACAACACTGCACGTTGATAAAAGATTTGTAGTGAATCATGTAGAAAAACTGGTGGTGAGCAGAATTCTAAGTATGTGCATCCAGCAGGTAAAACAGGGTTGAAGATAGTGCTTGAGGTCTATGGCTGTTCCCTGATACTGAAGAAGAAGACAACTGCTTCTGCAGTGCACAGAAACGAGAAGTAGTTTGGTGGATACCAGAACTGCATTAATGCAACTAATATCTTTAACACATCAGGAAAAAAAAGAAATGAAAGAAGGGGGTGATGTCTAACACATTATGGTGACATGTAAGCTCCCAAATGCTGAAATATTGATGTAGATTTTGTTGTTGTTGTTGTTTTAGTCATAATTGCTCCAGTGTCAAATGAGATTGTAATGAGAAGTGGAGTTGTTACAGAAAGTTCACTGTTTTGGAACTTCTGTGAGATGGTGTCATATAACAAGTTTTTCTCCCCATGTTTTTTCCACTTTTGCAGCTGCCTCTTCATTTCCTGGTTTGGAGACTGACTCAGAAAAGAAACATTAAGCATTAAAATTAGCTGAAAAATAAATGGTGGAGATGTGAAAAATGTCAGGGACTTTGCATTCCATTTATCATGAGCATTCAAACTTTTTCAACATTTCTTAATAGTTTTGTTTAATATCAGTTCCAGCTACTTTTAGAAGATGTTTTGGAAGACATGAAGTCTAGATACTGCAGACAAGAACTTATGACTTGCACCACAGAGGGACCAAAAATTGATTCCAGATGTCCCAGATCCCTCTGATAAGGCAGAACCTGGTGTCTCATCAAGTTGCTTTGTAGCAACCATTGACAGCAATGTAGAGGCTGATCTTACGTACGTTGTAGGCTAAACTTGTATGAACATAACTGTAGGGATGAGAATATTCTAGATCCATTTTTCAGCCTGTTTGTGTGACAGTGTTTTGCAGTGTTTGCACAGTATAGGTTTGATGTGAAACTATAAAGCTTCAAGACTACACTGAGATGGTTTCAGTTGACCGTTCGTAATTATAATTACACTTGTAAATTACAGCCTATACTCATCCTTGCAGATTAAAAAGGGAGTCATTTCTAGCTCACAGGAGATTATCTGTACTACTTGTCTTATAGATCTACTCTATGGTCTGCAAAGTGCGTTGGATGTTAGAATTGGCCTTTCTGCTGAGAAATTGTATTTTTGCTTGACTTTACCATGAGCCAAACAGGAGCACAGAGCAACTAAAGGTCTAACTCTTGCTCACTTCTGAATACATCAATGAAACACCCAAGTTTTAATATCTGGCTGTAGGACAAAGGGACAGGGGGGAAACCAGCTCTGAAGATCACTATGGGAATTTCACTCATTTTCTAGATGTGTTTGTCCTCATTAGCCCAGAGGACCCAGGGCTAGCAGATTCCCATCCACTTCAGCCCACTGCCTCAGGTTACATTAAATGAATCCAGGCCTCAAATGAGCAGTCTCAAGAAGGGAATAAAAAATCAAAACCATACACTAATATGTCAGTAAAGCAGCAAAGAGGTAAAGGGGATAAAATGGGTATTTGTCTCAGCATCTCTAGGATGAGAAGTGCAGCTCAAGGTATTTCCATCCTCCAACTGCTCCCTCTGCTGCCTGCAAGATAGTTGGAGGGGAGCCGGGAAATCTGCGTGGTCTCTGTATGGCTGCCCAGGTGGGCTCTGCATCCCTCTTCCTCGCTCTACTCTCAGCATTAGAGATTCCGACAGTTACTAGATAAAGTTAAAGACTCATGTAGTGATCTTCACACTAATTGGGCTGTAATGTATAGCCTCGGTCAAGCAAATCTCTCCCAGCACTCCTCTCCACAGACGGCAATCAAGCCATTTACAGAAGATGCATCGGCTGCTGGGACCCTGGAGTAACCTTAAACTGCACTGGCCTTTTAGCAGAAAACACAATTAATTTTGATACTGAAGGGCAATTAGGACTGGGGTTAAAATAAAAAATCTTCTGAGCAGAGAATGTCAAAGACTGGAAAGGAAACTATTTCCCTTGTACACAGTGTGTTGAAGGTCTGTAAGCACAGCAACTGTCAGCTCACGTTAGTTCAGATCACTTTGTAACCCCCCAGCTTCAACAGAAGAAATGTAAATTCAGATTAATAAGCACCACACACAAAACCCCACTAAGACTGATTGCCATTTTCTTTACATCTTTGCTGCCAGAATGAGCACAGCTTCTCATTCTTGCTGGGGAAACCTACTTTACATTCCAGAATTCAGTGAAACAACCAAATGCATTTATTTTGGTCTGTTTCTTTTCCAACAGAAAATGGTCTCTCAGCTGACACTGTAGATCACTGCTCAGAGCAAATTGTATCAGCAACTCTATAAACTTCTCTTTAGAAGCACAGAAGATGTTCACAGTAGTACATACCTACATGCGCCCACATGCCCCGACATATATGCAAGGCAGCCAAATTTTGGCCTCACCTGGGCAAACTGTTTAGATCCATGTCACTCTCCATAACTCAAGCGAATGCATCAGATTTGTTGGTAGGCGTTTAGTTTTGTTTTCATTTGCCTTTCCAAAACAATTAAATGAGCACTCAGCTGAACAACTCAAGCACCAAAAAAAAGCCATGCTAGCAGAGAAAGGGTGGCAATATTCACAGTGAAAATCTTAATTGCCCATTTTCTTTAAGGACCTAAGATAAAAGATAACCATGCAGGAACTGCATGTGAAATCCTGATCCAGCAACAGTTAATAGGCAAAGATTTCAGTGGGATCAGCCAACAATTGTTCGTGAAGATATTTTGAGGGACAAATATTGACAGAAACTGATTTCCTCAAACTGTATATGAATATTTGTCAGTGACAAACCAAGAAAATGTGGACACCCTCAATGCAAGTAATCTAAAAAACTCCAAACCTCTCACCAATGTATAAGAAAGCAATGAGAGAATTTTTAACTGCAGTTTTATACCCAGACAGTACTCAGGAGTAAAGTTCAGCACAACTCTTGCAACTAACTATTCAAGAGTCCATTCTGCCATGGCTGGTGACTCCCGATTCTCACCTTTGTTGCTTGTTTGTCCCTTTTCTTGAATGTAAGCCTAACTCTTCCAGTCTGAGAGAATGGGATTTAGCTGGCTCCCTAGGAAAGAAATACATAAAGAAAAGTCCAGGAAAGCAAGGAGAAAGCTGTAAAGATGCTACAGCTTTTCCCACTGATAAATTGACGGAAAACTGGAGCCAGGTGAGGTGCTTTCCTCCTCCCTGTGCTGCCCATGACATCTCTATAAGCTCCATCAGTAGATAAGACAATTTCAATTAAAATCAGAAGGCTGTTAACCAGGTTCTTGCTTTAAAAAATCCCTTATTGCTTTGGTCCAAGACCCTTTCCACACAGGAGCTTTCTGGGCTTGGTAGTGGACTTTCTTCTCACCCTGACCTCCAGAGAACTGAGGTCTACCATGATAGTCTTGGAGAGGTTTATTGCATTTTGGTTCAATTCATGTTGCTGTCGGTAGATAATAGCTAGAGTCTGTTTATATGTGAATTAGCTTTTTAAGGATTTTTCAGAGAGCCTAAAGCTCATGTCAAATGTTTTTATGCAGCTTTAACAAATCTCAGTCTTTAATACCAAGGGAATATTTCCAGGCATAAAGACACATAGTGGCTGGAAAGAGATGGGGAAGGGTGAGAAGTAGTCTTTATGTAGCTAGAAAAAATCAAGATGCTATTTCCCTTGATGCTATTGAAAAGACTCATTTTTCATTGTTTTTCCAGGTTCTCTTTTCCATTTACAGGGGTCTCCAATCTGCAGTGAACTGGTTTTGCATCTGAGACTCAAGCAGCCATCCTGCAAGCTGTACTCAGGAAACCATTAACTGATGTTAGATATACACAGTTAGTATTCTTTATATATGTTTTTTTTTTTCTTAAAAGCAGCATCCTAGGGGAATGTCTCAGAGGCAAAAATGGCACAAGAAGCATGAGCAGCAAATAGAGTATCTGAGGAGTTCACAGGATTAATTCTATAGTTTTCAGGGATAGATTCAATCTCTCTTTTGCCAACCTGTTTAAGTTCTAGGGCCCCATTCTCACCAACTATAAGGAAGGGTAAGGAGCCCAAAGTAAACCCTTTTGGACCTTTTAAGTACATGATTCATATTTGTGTGCAGCCATTGTTATGGGTTGTGCACAGCCCACTGCCAGAATCCATGTCACCCTCTCGATCTTGTGCCAGAGGGGCCAGGTGGACAAGATAACTCAATAGCTCTTATTCATTTGGAATTTCTCTGGTTATGGGGTAGGTTACCTTGTTCAGCAAGAGAGGGAAATAATTTAAATCTTTAGCCCAAACTCAAGTTCCAATATAAGCAAGTTTCACAGAAGCTGATCTTACATTCTTCTCCTGTTATCTTGCACTTTGTTGAAGCATCCCTTTACATAAGAGTGATGCAAAGGCTCTAATGGTAGTGAAAACCCCAATAATTCACCATATTCATTGACAGACGTGAAAGTGCAAACTCTCACCGGGTGACCTGAGTGAGGGACAGGAGCAGGTTTAGTCCCTGCCAAGCATGCGATTGAATATTGGTACCTGACATAACATAGGTCCCCATGTCCACACAGGTGAGGGGTAGGATGGCAGAACACATCCCTCCCAATGCTGCAGAACACAGATGTGCTAAATAATGCAATCAAACAACTTGATTGCTGTGTCAGTCCAGGTTGTATTGAAGTCTGAAAACTGGCAAGGATAAGATCTTCCTGGCTGTATTATGTGAGACTGGATAAAAAAAAAAAACAAATGCCTAAGTCTGAAAATAGTTAGCGTGGTGATACTTAATTTTTCTAGTTCCTTGCACAGACATCTTCATGTAATTACATGCCAAAATGGACAAAAAGATGCAAAACACTGCCATATTTTTGAAGATCAAACTAAACCTATTCAGCTTGAAACAAAGAAGATAATCACAAAAAAATTGGCATGTGTGCATTTTTTCTTTTACACACACAGAAGTCCCTATGTATTTCTTTACTGCTAAAATTCACAATTGTCATTTTTGCACAAAGTTCATTAATAAACAATACTTCTGTGGCAATTTTCATCCAAAGAAGGGAAATCACCTAAAAACTCTATTTAATTAACCTTTACAGCCCCCTTGTGAGCTTGGCATTATTATCTTCATTTCACAAATGGGCACATTGAAACACAGTGAGCTTAAGTGGCTTCCTTACAAGTAAAACTACATAGCAGGTCAATGGCAGAGCTTGGAATAGATCCCAAATCTCCTGGGCCTTGGTCCCATGTTTTAAGTGCTACAATCCTTCCTTCCTAAAATGGGTGAAGATTCAGATCATTATTTCTTATTTTTCTGAACCTAAGCCACTCACATTTGAGATAAAACTCTGAAAAGCATCTAAAAAATGCTGTGCAATTTCAGCATCTAAAAGAGCGTCTAAGAACAAGCTCTATCATTTTGTTTAAGGGCTGTACACAAATGACTCTGGTGGAAAATAAGGAGTCTTTAAGAATGATGTGTGACTTCTAGTGATGGAGCCTGGGTTAGCGAGGGTATTTATTTTTCCCTTCATTAAGAAACAACTTATCATTCCAGTAAAGGAGCTGTTAATGAGTTTGTTCACACTCGCTGAGAAATGACTGCAGGATACTCCTTAGAGAACTTACTCTGAATGCATACATAAACCAGCCAGAGCTGTAGGTACAGCCAAAAACCTGCAAAGAGGAAGGGCTTCTGGGTTTTTTTCCCTTCCATCTGTTTGCTTCTTTGTTTTCCTTCCATCCCAGTTCAGTTCAACAGATCTGGAAGGAAACTGGTAGATTTGATACATGCAGGTTGGGATGCACATCCCTGAACTGTGCAGGAGCACAGTGTCAGAGTGAATCTGCCAGTTTGGTGGCTGGTGAGAGTAAGAGAAGAGGATGTATTGTCACCAACCCACCTGTGAACCCAAGATCTGCTGTCCAAATCATCAGCTGGATATGCACATATCTCCCATTGCACCCTGTGTTGTGGCTCTTCATACATGGTGTGGAATGGCTGCCTTCAGCAGCCACAGGCTGAAGCATACTCATCTCCACCCATGAGAAGGCCACTCAGGTCATGTCCTAACAGCATATGTGGGGACCTCCACCCTCTGACAGAGAAAGAAGATGGTAGGGATCACAGACTGGTTTGGTTGTAAGGGACCATAAAGCTCATCCAGTTCCAGCCCCCTGCCATGGGCAGGGACAACCTCCATTAGAGCAAGTTGCTGCAAGCCCCATCCAACCTGGCCTTGAACACTGCCAAGGATGGGGCAGCAACAGCTTCTCTGGACAACCTGTGCCAGCACCTCATCACCCTCATAGTGAAGAACTTCTTCCTAAAATCTAATCTAAGCCTACCCTCTTTCAGCTTAAAGCCATTCCCCCTTATCAAATCACTACATACCCTTGTTCACCTGCTTTACAAGTCCCTCTCCAGCTTTCTTGCAGGCTCCCTTTAGGCACTGGAAGCTGCTTTAAGGTCTCTCTGGAGCCTTCTCTTCTGTATGTGCTTCCAGTGCAGCCTCAGGCTGCTGGGTTGGAGCCAGTGCAGTCATGTTCTGGGCAAAGTTTGGGATTCCCCAGTGCTGAAAAATATTCCCCTGGCACCATTTCAGACACTTACCCTTTTGACATTACAGTTTCTGAGTGTGAGTGAGCATATAATTAGACTATGCAACATTAAAGGACAATTACTGAGCAAACAAGGCAGCTTGCCCACCTTTTGGCCAGTTCATTGATGATCTTCAGATTGTTTCTCATGTCTTCAGACTGTTTCCAACAAAACTGGATGTCTGTGTCCAGGCTATATATATGAGTGTGTATATATAATCTCTCCTCACCATCCACCTATTGTCCTGTTCTTTTTGTCAGCTGTTTTGAGAAGTATTTCCGATTCAGCAACATGAATAATTGTTGGGGTTTCTTGTTTGTTTGAAAACATACAGATAACAAATGGCAGCATTTGATCTCTGGACTCCAACCCTACCCTAAGAAAACCCATCCTGACCTCCAAAATGAAATCAGTAACTTCTCTCCTCTTCATTTCCTCATCCTGTGTCTAAAGCCAGGGGAAGTGGGTTGCGACCTTTTGCATATAATCTGACACACGGCACGCAGGGCCGGAAGGCAGAAAATCATTCCAACAAAAAGCCTGAGCTCTGGGTTAGGTAAATTCAGGAAAGGGAGAGATAGGAAATGGCAGTAATGTCGCCAATAGACTAAAAGGTTCCTGGCACCAGCCTGGGAGTGATATATGAGGTTGTCTCTAACAAGGACTTAGGTAGAACACTTCATTTCACTTTGAAACATATGATACAAAAGGCATATACCAAAACAGCTTTGAGAGAAAGTGGGAAGACATTTTTCTTAAGGTAAGATAGCCTCAAAGAAAAGCATCTTGTTTAATATCAAAGGGTAGGACAATCAGGTAGGATGGCCAGACGACTTGCGCTTTTCCATGGCATGATCCTGGGATGAGTTGCCCTACCTGCACCTCACCCTCTTAGCCAGTTAAAAAGGCCCTATGGTCACCTTGCTTAGCACCAGATATATACAGCTGTGTGTATGTGCAGTGAAATTTCACTAGAGTGCCTCATACTGTTCATATATATATATATACCTATACACGATCATCTATCTGTCTATCTGGAAGACATCAAAGTCTTCAAACACCCTGTGATGTACCAAAATGCTGCTCTACCCCACACGAGAGACAGGCACAAGAAGCCCATGCTCAGGAGGGAGGACTCTGAGGAGTCAGTGCACTGCTGGCCAGGTCCTGCTGTCTGTGCCACGCAGCCTCTGTGCACTAAGCAGAGGAAGAAAGGAAAACTTTGGAGATGTAACATAGGAAAGGGGAATCCTCAGAAATGCCTCTTAGTTGCCTGTGAACAAACCCCAGGTGCTGACCAGCTACTCACAGCAGAGAGGCCTGCAGAAGGGGCTTGCAGCAGAGCCAGCCTCTCCTGTGGTTCCTCCTGATGCTTCTTTCAGTTTCAGCTGGAAATAGAACAACAATATCTTTTACCGACTGCTTTGGCGGCTCCTTCACTGAATCAGGAAGTTCAGAGGTAGACTGAAAGGAAGGAAATAAACCCCAACATAAAAGCCCCTAAATCCAGATATATTGCTGTTTTTTTTCCCAAGACTTTAAAGAACTGCTTGATATCAGCTTGATTTGTTTTGCCACTAAAGGGTTAATGTTCTCACTTGCACAGAATGGGGTGGATGTACTATTAAAGGCAATGACAGTTTTGTTATTAGCATCAACAAAACCAGGATCCATCTCTTCATCACCCATCTACCTCCTGATAATCCCCCGATACTGAGAGAATGTAGGTTCCTTTTGACTGTTACATGTTTTGCTACATTGTCCTTGGACCCCATCTACATCCTCTACCTGAATTAAAATGAACCCCCCTTTCTTTATCCTCCCCCTAACTTCATTCTCACTGACCCTCTATGCAGCTGATCTCATTTAAGATTGAGTGTATTTTATTTCTTTTACGACTTTGTCTTCTGCAAGAAACTCCCAGTCCTTCCAACCTTGTGCCACGTGTGACATTCGGTACCCATCTAAAATCAGATCATTCCTTCAAAATAAGAACTGACACCAGGTCAAAGTCCTGAAGATGAAAGGAAGGGTTAAGTTTACTTTCAATATTGGAGGAGGGTTCGGAAATAAATGTCCAGGTTAAAAAGTCCAGATGGTAATTCAACTGTATCCCTGCTATAAACATGATTTGATTTATGGGAACCACTAATGGTATCTCAGTTTAGATCTGGATGGCTTTGCTTTCTCTCATCTGTAGCTTGAAATTCATCAGATTTTTTTTTTCACTCCTACCATGAATCTTTCACTACAAAGAGACACTCCTATTAAGAATTTGGAAGTTCTTTAAAACCCAGCAATTGATAAACGTTAACAATCCTAATCCATGCAAATTACTGTCTGATGCCTTTATTTATAATACCAAGCGGATGTACTTATTCAAAGCAGTCTAAAAGAGAGTTGACAAGTTCAGTCTTACAGAACTGTATCTCCTATTGCTGTTTTCCCTCTCCTGTCCTTTGGGGATCAAACTGAATCAGTTTTCACTTTTTTTCTGACGTTGCGATTATTAGGTTTCTCAGTTTTGTCAGAAAAATCCATCAGAAATGTTTATCTCATGGGGCAAATAGCAATGGAACAGCATGTTTATCACTTCGAGGGCCATAATCTACAGGCAGCAATGGCCCCAATCCAGTTTGTTTTAAAACACAGAGGCTGAAAAAGAAAAATGCCCATGTCTAAAATGTGTGATGGAGATGTGCAGAACTGCATTAGCCCTGACACCCATTTCTTTATGTCTCTATATTTTGGCTGTCAGTCATTACACATATGTTGCCTGAAGTCCTTACAGTTTGCTACTTCCAGCCTCAAGAAAACAAAACAGTTGGCCTCAACTCCTGAAAATAGGTAGCTTTTCATCGTGGACTTTGCAGAAATCTGTGCCCCCAAAGTAGTTACACTAAATTGTAGGCTCCCTTGGGAAGTAAAAGTCAGATTTAGGAAATGGCAAGAGGAGTGAAACACTCTCCATAGATGGTCTCTGTACGATCACGTTCATGTTATGTCTGGATACACAGCCTATGTTTAAGACATCTAAGCTATAGATAAATGTTCATTTTTAAGGCTATCCAAGCAAGCAGAATAATAAGTAGATCAATGTTTACAAGATACATTTCTTTTCCTTTATGCATGCCATAGAGAAATAACACAAAGTGCAGCACTCAGTGAAAAATGAAAAGTGTCTTAGGAATACCCCAGCCTCATTTGTTGGGTCAAAGCATAATGAAAGAGTAACCAGGTATTCAGGATATGAGTTTTACAAGGATTTATAGATGCATTGATTGGCTTTGAATTGCTTGCGTCTCCAAAGACCTTCAACACACCTCCACCAAACCATCAGCATTTCTTCCTAAATTCCTTAGGCTGAGACACTGTGGAAGTAAAAGAGAACAAATAAACCATACAGGATAGACAGCAACAAATTACTCTATTCTGTCACATACAGATATCAAAGTGATGTGGTCACTACAAGGAATAGCAGAAAATGAAAGAGTAGGGTAGGATATAGGATAGGGTAGGATAGGATAAGATAGGACAGAACAGGAACAGGAATAGGAATAGGAATAGGAGTAGGAATCAAACAGGGACAGACATTTGAACCAAGTTATTCTTCTAGAAACCTCTCCTTAACAGACTGGAGAAAAACCAATACATAAACTGGAGTTTTCAGGAAATCCAAGTATGCTGCTTTTCAAGACCTGTAGTCAAATTTGTATGGTGGTTCTCTATAGAAGTCTGCTGTTGTCTCCAGCTGTGGCACTGATTTGCTGTGTGGTATTGAGTAAATCATCAGTTTCATTATAGAGTTGGTCTGCACACAACCTCCCACCAAAATAATAAAAGGTGAGAAGTCAAAATCAATTTCATTAAGCTGGCACAAGTCAATATTTGGATGCTCTGAACTGGGAATGGAAGTGGCTCAAAGCCAGTACCTGAAGTGTAGTTTTAAACGGACAAAATGAAAGTCATCAAAATAAGAAAATTGATTTGGGGAAGTTAAATCAATGTGTGTGCCTGGTACAATTTACACACCTGGCTAAAATGCTGTAAGATATATGCTTACAATCACTAAGTATTGCTATTATTACATAAACGTTGCAAAAAACACTGACTTTTGAATGAAGTAAGTGCTGATGTATCTGGTCTAAGATTAAGTAACACAAAGGCCTTGTCTGCACTGTTTGGTGCACAACTCCATGTAGCTCTGTGTAGCATTCTTGTTCTAGTGTAGCTGAAAACTGTTCTTCATTGACTTATAGTGAACTGGAATAAGCCTGCTTTAACATGCCTTAGGACATTCATTGTGTAGATCTAAACTGGTATCAAATTAACGCTTTCATTTAAATCAGTGCAACTCTGCGTGTGATCACCAATGGAACCATTTCAGTATATGTTTTCTCTAAATGAGCATTTCAAATCTCTTTGGCTGGAATCTGAAGCATCTACAGGAGCCATTAGAACCAGCTCTGTTCATAACAGATATATTTTCCATGATATGTGCAGAGTATTTGCAGAAATAAATGGGAAGATGTTCTTCCCATATGTACATGAACTCTGAACTCCAAGAGTTCAAGTGGGTTCAGTTGTTCTCCTCAAACTGTCATTCTAGTCCTAATTAGTACATGGTGCCGTGAGCAATTTAAATGGAATATATTAATAGAAGAGAATTCAGAGGAGGAAAAAAGGCGCCCTCCCCCATATCCCTGCCTGCAAAAACTCTTAAATAAACAGGGGATTTCTTAAGGGTGCTTCACACCCTTCCCACCTCCCCCTTTCCCTTAACAATAAAGATTGAGGGTGGGAGACAGAGAAGGTCCGGATGCTGTCTGCCAGGAAGGGTTTCCCACAGGAGTAGATAGCTGTAGACTCCCACTGCTTCCAAGGAGTTGTGGGGGATGGGAAGATGCTGAAACTGAGCCATGATGGTTCAGGGAACTGCTGTTTTATTTAAACCCTCAAATGGCTTGACATGCCCCTGGTACTTTCACTGCCTAATTACAAATGAAAGGAAAACGGCAAGAGAATCCCCTCCTGTTGACCATCTCCCACTTAACAAGGCAGCACATGTCGCACTCTTCTACCTTTTTAGCTCTGTCCTTGCTTTTATCCTTCTTCAATTTAATCCTAACTCAATTATATTATTATAGTGTGTCACTTTGAGTCACTTTCCCCCTTATTGGCATATGGCTCTTTTCAGTTTCACTGCTAATTCTTTTCCAGTGGACTTGTTTAAAACATACTCATTTTCTCCTTAGACTCTGTGTTATTCACGCATCACATTTCTGCAATGCCTGGCTAACTTCCTCGAGAGAAGAACAGGAGCTGAGGATCTTTGCTCTCTGCATACATTTGCTGGAGTTTCCATTCTGAATTGTCAAAACACAAACTAGATGGCAGGAAAGGTGAGCATCATGCCCCGTCTGTCAGAAATGTGGATAGGAGGCTGCCCTTCGCTGGGTCTATTCCAAAGCCCGGGGCTGCAGTGATGAGGAGAGCTGGTGAATACTGAAAACTGTTTTTTATCAATCTCTCTTTTTTTTTCGTTTTCCTTTTTTTTTTTTTTTTTTTAATTTTCCCTTTTAATTTTCAAACACATTCACTCAGGCTCCTTGTGCCTTTTTTGACTTCAGTTCTTGTGTCAACCAAAGCAGAGGTTCTTTCTAGCAAGACAGTCCTGCAGGTTCTGGTTTCCTGGGAAATATTCCAGCTGCCCACTCATTCAAGTTGTCTTCAGATTTAGATATGGACTACTTGACTGCTGACTAATTAAACAAATGGATCACAGAAGTTACTACTGGGGGATTTGCATGTAAAGAAAAAACCCCAAAAGATAATTCTGTGACATCTCACAGGCAGGAAAAGAGGACTGTTGTGAAAATATGTATGTTTTTCCTCCCTCTTAGCTAGTAAGAGAAGGAGATGGTAGCAACTGAGGCAACCACGATACTGCCAAGTCCCAAACTTTGTTTTCCTAAGAGAAAAAATAGCACTTTAAGTTTTCCTGAAACTTGTTTACACATGGAAATGTACTGTAATAGATATTCTAGACCATTTAGCTTCCTTTGGTATAAAAGACACCCATTTCCCTTCCATTTATATGCACACCCTTATTCTGGATTGCCTTTTACCAACTGAGTTTGTAGGTGGAATGAGCTAATTAAGGGCAAAGCTTGTTTGTAAACATCCAAATAGAACAGGAATTTCCTGTTTTTGGGGGAAAAAAAAGGAAAATAAAAAAAGCCTGGCCTCCGTTTTCCAAAACCTCACTTACATACAGGCAGAGAAAAGCAAGCAAGATAGCCAGGGAAAAACTCTGCAAAATCTCTATTGCAGAGTGAAGGCAAAATTAAAAGTCAGTTTGTTCAGAGGTAGATACTCTCAGATAAGCAGAGCAGCACCTTCTGTCTCAAGGTGACCTACTCTTTGCCAAATGTCTTCCTTTAGGTTAGTAACTTCATTGAGGGGAGAGACTACATCCCTGATTTTTCCACTTCTCTACATGTAGCTCTGGAAATGAGTGACTTGAATTCAAAGGTCAAGACCTGTTTTTACGGCCAAAATACATATTTCTGCTCCGACTTTCATGGTTAGACAACATGCACACTTCAATGTTAAGATAAGGACAGGGTAGTCTGTTTACAAATTCAGGTGGTTGCAAATTGATAGTGGAGTGCCTAGTACACATGACATGAAAAGAGGCATAAAAAATTACAAATGAGGCTGTGGTACTAACACCAATACAAGCAAAACATGTGTATCAGTGGGGTTGATTTTATTTCTCTTTCCTGAGTCAAATAAAATGTAATCATTATGAAAACCCTGTGGGTGACTGCTTTTCATTTCAGAATTGTACTATAAAGACCATGTGAAAAGATCATCAAGACTCCTTATAACTGGTTCTTCAACCTCAGATAATCAGACACAAAGCATATTAGGACATGATTGTTCTCTTTATCCTGTAAGTTTTCCTTTCCTTCTGTTAATATAGTTTTAACTTGGTAGCTACATTACTTAGCACTGTAATGACTCTGTGGTTATAGCTAGCAGTTAAGATAACATGGTGTTATTATATCAAGAAATCATGTCCACTTCATGGCTGTCCTGAGTGTCCTCTGTTTTCAGACTTCATCTGGAATAAAAGAGAGCTAATTCTCAATCCTTTTTCAGGCCATTGGGTCAGGTTAGCCCTAACCATCGTATCAATTTCCCTAAATCCCTCAGTCAACTTCTCTGTCAGAGATAAAATTTAGAGTCTATTTATTCTACATCCTCCAGCTGAGCTCCAAGTAGAATAACTTTGCCTCCACACTAGATTATAGTGCATGCACCATGAAACTTCCTTATAAGTTATACTTACTGATTAACTACTAGAAACACCAGGGGAAAGAAAATATCTTGCTAAATTTAGGAAGCAAGTTAGATATTTAAATATAGTACAAATCTTTTGTATTTTGTTATGTTTTGAGGTAAGTTTTTTACCTGTTTGGGGTTTTTTTAATATGGTGAAAATAATTGATTTTTTACACCAGACTACCTGTTGCATTATTCAACACATTTTGTAAAAACTCCTCTTTGAATCAGATAGTTCTTAATGACTGCTGAGCAAATAAATAGGGAAAACAACAGCCCTCGAAAGCAATTTATAGAAAGAAAGCACGGAGTGGAGGTAAAACCTAAAAAAAATGACATCTGAAATGAGTTTTGAAGAAACATATGCTTTCATGCAGCAGATTTTTCAACCTCATAGGAAATACAGTGCTGAAATGAGAATAGGTTGATAAAAGGATGGGTTTGTTTTCTATGCAATTTCCTGTACATTTGCATATGAGTATTTCCCCCCTTCACCCTGTGAAAGTCTTTGACTTAATGGTTGTAGAGGTATATGAACCAGGACACCTATGTTCACTCCCCCAGTATGGAAGGGATTCACTTTGTGCTGATGACTGTCTATCTTCCTGTGCCTCTGATGTTTTTAAGAGGTACATTAATGACCAACCCTGCCTTAACAAGCCTGCGGTATGGCTCATCAGATGAGGATATTGTGTTAAAATCCTTGAATTAATGCTAAGTGTGGTTATTATTTTGCAAGATGGGTAGCTCGCAAAATGCCACTTTGCTATTTCTAGTGACTGGCATTTGTTTAGCAACATAGAGCACAATTTAGAGGAGACTTTCCAATTCCTACTGGATGGGATCAATTTGACAGAAGCATCAGTATCAGGAGATCCTCTGCTAGGAAAAGAACTATCGCTCTCCACTGTCTGCCATTTACAGGAAGGATTGGTGCCAGCAATTTGACTTTCATCAGCAATAAAACAGAGAAGGAAAAAAAATTAAATAAATTAAGAGTCACAAATGATTCTATAATGTCCTTGAAATCAAATTAAAAATAGCCATCACTGCCAAAACTCAGAAGAGGACTCACAGGCTTTTTACAGTGCCTACTACAATGTGGATTTATGATTGCCGAAATACTGCTTACTGTATAACAAGTGTAGTATTAAGTGCCATATTGGACTACCATATGGCTACTAACCTCAGAGGTTGGTAGCAACTATCAGTGTAGAAATTAGTGTGCAGAATGAGCCTGAGGATAAAACCAGTTATCACTCAAGCATGCTATATAATTGGCTGTAGCAAGAAACTAAAAAATGTCTCAGAAACCAGATGGATTTGAAATGTTCCATTATTCATAAACACTTTTTTTTTTCTTTTTTTCTTTTCTGCAGAAATACTTGTTCCTTTCCCAAATATTCTGTTGTTACAAAGAATAATTACCATGCAGAAGCAAAAAGTGAGCAGGATAAAAGTCCTTGCTGCTGGAGGGGTGGCCTTTGTCTATATTTTGGCCTGGCAGCCCACCCCCATGCCTGCAGCACCTGGCTCAGGGGCAGCCAATTTGTGACAATTCCTTCAGGGACTTTTGCTGTTCTCTTCCTGTGGCAACAGTAAAGGAAGGAGGGTGACGGTGTGAGTATATATGGTGATGTTATTAGCAGCCCTTCACAGCTGTGGAAACTCATCCTTTACGCAGTGTTCCTCTCCTTTTTGATCACTCAAATGACAAGCATTGTAATCTCTCTGACAGGAACTGCCTCCCTGGAGGACACAATGTCCCCCCCTTCCAGCACACACACTCTCTTCCTCTCCTTCATTTTTGTCCCACTCCTCCCACCACATGCCTTTTCCCACAGCTAGACCCACAGGTGAAGCAGGAAAAGAGAAGAGAGAATAATAAAAAAGATATTTTATTTTTTTTTGCACAAGAAAGGGCAGTGATCTTTGCATATAATAACAAGTGGGAGCAGAAAGCAGAACTAGAATATGCCTGAGAGGGACACTGCAAAAGCCACCTAAACTGTGCTCAGGGCTGGAGAGTCTCTATGTAGGATAAAGAGCAATCCCTCCCTCTCTTGCTACATAACCAGTCTGTTGCAAATGGCTTTTCCCCATCAGAAACAAGATAACAGTCCAGCTCGTATTTGTATGGAATACAGGGTCCATAGGGACCTCCTGTTCCCATCACCTAGTTATTCTTCAGTATTTTATTAATTCAGATAATGCAGCTATGTTCAGAAAGCCAATTTCAGATGAAGTAAGCCAACACATAGTTTCATCTAACAAAGCAGGCTCAGTGTAGTACAAAAAGTTATCTTGGTTTGGCATTTCTCTGAGCTGTATGCTAAGATCAAAGACTGAAAATAAGGATACTTTTAGGATTTGATTTATGGCACACATAGGTTTGTGGTAAGGAGGAAAGTAAAGATTGTTGAAGGATTTCAAATTTATTTTTATTGGATACTCAATAAACCCAAAAGGTTGAATGTTTTCCATGGTTGGGTTTGGTAGGGTTTTTTGTTGTTGTTGTATAGGAAAATACACTCTGGTGCAAGTGAAAACCACTGAGAAAATGAAAATATTACTTTTTCAAATCTGAAAATTGTGCAATGAAAGGTATGACATAAAATGCAAAAAAGTTTCAGAATCAACTACACTTTCAAATAAATCCCTAACTTCAGGATATTCAATCTCAAAGAATGCTAAAAGAGAATACTGCAACACTGTTAGAACTTTCACCCAAATCAGAACTTCAGCAATACCATTTTCTCTTCCAAAAGCATTCAATTCTAATGAAACTGCAAATACCCGTATATCTTTTTCAATCTATTAAGGAAAGAAGGAGGGAAGCCCACCCTATTCAGTGGTTTGTGTTTATTGGTCAACGAACTGATGGAGCACTGGTGTGACTGCTGTAGTAAAATGCAGTTACAAAGGGTTGACTCTACTCACTTGATCCACTGTAGGTGGTGTTATATGTTAATACTGAAACATATTTTGGACTGAAAGTACTGATAAATTTGTGACTATGTAAAATGGAGGATCAGCAAGGGCTGACCAGACTTGAGAGAAAGGACAGAAAACCTGATCTAGGAAGGTGACAATTGTAGATGTGACAGCTGAGATGCCTTCAGATATATACACTGACCAAGAACAGTGAATGACTGAAGTTTTTTCATAAAACTCATCTCTGGAAGTACAATACTTCCATCAGAGGCAAAATTATGCTCAGAACCAAAGCATGGATGTTTCTTTTGGCTCTATACTGGATTTATTCCATAGTAAATAATTTATTTTATTTACTTCCCTAACCAACAGTTTACAATAACTCATCTGAAGTGACCAATTGTCTTGCATATCCCACTCATCCTTTGCTTTTTATTACTAAAACTTGGTTATGATTTAGACTCATTGTTCATTATAAGATGCAGGATAAAATGTTGAGGGAGATTAACTAGTGATTTGAAAGATGAGTGAATGGATGATAAACAATAAGTTTATCCCACTCTGGAAGTAAGAGGATGACTGGGCTGAATGAGTTTTGCTATTACAAAGCTGCAGGATGTCATGGAGCTGTGGAAGGTTACTTCATTCAGACGTTTTGTCTGTTCATTGTCATTTAATACATTTAGCCCAATAATGCATTGAAAAAAAAACAGCTAAGAAGCAGCTTATAGTGTTAGGCACTGTACAGCAAAAGCAATGTCTATCCATCTATTAAATCTGTAGAATGTATTTTAGACTTAAGTTATGGTGTTGCACATACAAGACATTTGTTTTATGCATTGCCAGCAATACCACTGTAGTGTAAAACACTTATTTTATGGTGTACTGGGTTTGGTGGAAAGTTACATGAATCTACTAATTCCAGGTCAGCAAGAAAGTTTAAAAGCTTCCATGATCAGGCTGTATCTGATGTGAAATACGCTTTTATGAAGACAAGCTATCTAGAAAACTTAAAAGAGAAAGAAACTTGACAAGGAAGCATCAAAAATTGCTGGGTGAAAGGGTGGTTTGAAATAAAACACCTCTAATGACGTCCTAGTCATAGAATGGTTTTCAAGTGTAAAGGTAGCTCTGGCCCTTGTATGGAAGGAACTATCTTACTTTCAAAGGTACTACTAAAGAAAAGTATTATCATATTAGACTATTTCCTTCTACGCTTCTTTCACCATTCACGCCTTTAAATTATTTTGCTTCCCAAAGCTACCATGGGATACTATTAGCAGAAGTTTCCAAAAGAAGCAGCAGAACAGAGGAATAGTATTGAGAGTAGCAGATTGTGGTCAGTCCATTGATTATCAGATATTAGCTCCATGAAAAAAGATGATGTGATAATTGGCTATTAAAACAAAAGTGTAATTTTTCTGTTTACTTCTGAATGCTGGAAGATTAAATCTGGTCAAACCTGATGATGTTTAAAGAATGAGAATAAAGAGGGAAATATAAGTAGGCAGGGATCTTTATCTCTGGGTGTGATGTAGAGTGCCAATAACCGTAACAAATGTCTAAATCTGGCATCCCAAAATATGAATACATTCAAGGGAAAATGAGCCAAGTGAACCTCTGTGGTGCGTGAAGGTGAAGGAGATGCCTAGGAGGTGAGGGCGAACAGATGGGAGCGAGAGTGCTTAGAGTTTAAGCAATAACTCTATTGTTTACATCTACTTCTTTGCTCTTTCCTGGCTCTCCTGAAGCCCTTGCTCACACAGTAGCACCGGCTGGTCTGTCATCTGAAATGTCATGGCTGGCAAAGCCTGCTGGCTCTACCATGAGTGTGCAATATGGGGCAAGTGCACACAGAAGTCTCTGCTGAAAAACCACTAGCTCTCCAAGTCAACACAGTGCCTGCACATAGCAGGACCTGGCCACCCCTTCCACCCCTACAAGGAGTGAGGAGCTGTGGTCTGTGGGCCCCCTACTGAGTGATGCATGCTTCAGGTCCACTTTTCCATAATACATGAGCAAAAAAATAAAAATTCCCCATTCATGCCTTCATGAAGTGAGAAGGTTAGAAGGGTCAGTCTGAGGTTCTGACACTGGATAAATATGTTGATATTAATTTATTGTCATGGTAAGGTTTGGTGGGGGTATTTGGTTTTCTTCTCAACAGATGCTATAGAACTGTGGGGTAAAATATCTCATAGCTGTGAAAATAATGCACCAAAACAGGTGTATTAAAATGCTTGGTTCAAGATCTCCCAGATAAAAGTGTCTCAAAAATAGTCTTGCATTCTGGATACCAAGGAAGGGACACATTGACTCCATTTGTTCAAAGGAGATCAAAGAATCAGAGGATTCAAATAGAGATCCCTAGGGCACATCTCAAACAACTGCTGCCTCATGCCATGATGATTTTCAGGTGTACATGAGTCTTGATGGGTATTTGTGCAACCTGCAATTAAAAACCTGATGTCTGATCAAATCCCTTCTACTAGTCCTTATGCACAAATGTTATTCTGTTCTCCCCTCAACCTGGAGTTCACAATCAGTCATGAGAGAAGGCCTCTTATACCTTTGGATGCTTGGCCAGACTGTTTTTTTAACATAATATTAATCAGCTTATATATTGCTGTGGAAAAAAATAATTTAAAAAGCGGTTTTGTGACATAAAGGAGAGAAGAAAAAGAAGGGAAAAAGAAAGAAAGGGAAAAAAAAAAAAGAATGGCATTCGGAAAAAAAAGGACAACCCTGTCAAAACATGACAGCTGATCCACTGCCTGTTTTATGCTATTCATAGAAAATGCCAAATTCTGCAAATAGTAACCACATGTACATCGGCTTCGCAGACTCAATGTTCTGCTGCAAAATGAGACATTCTGTATTTTAGTGTGTCATCAAAGGCAGTGAAAATATCACTCCAGCCTCCTAGGCTTAACCCTCTGGTCCCTCAACTGTTAAAAGTTTAATTCGATGGCGGTGGGAGAGAACAGCAACACATCCAGCTTTGTGAGCGGTGTTAACGGAGCTGCCTAATGTATGCCAGTTGCACATAAAGTCAATTAACAAATCTGTTACCGCGCCATTTTTATTCATAGCCATGAGACCATTAAAGCGACAAGACTGCATCTGACGTTTATGATCTTGCTCGCATTGCCAGAGGAAGGGGGGTGGGGGTGGAAACAACTTTGTGGCTCTGTAGCATGAGAGAAATAGCACCATTCAGAGACATAAGGGCTCTTGAACAAATGTCGGAGCTTCTGAAGTCTTTTTCTCATCTCAGTCCCGTCCCTCATCACTCCCCCCCCCAGTCTTTCTCCCAGTCCCTCCTCCCCTTACCCCTTTGCTTGTGCCTTTCAGGTTTCATTTCAATGCAGAAAGATAGGCTTTTTAGTTCAAAACTATAACGTAAGTGTCCTTTTTTGTGGCTGGCTGATATTCCCTTTCACTAACATTTAAAAGAGTACTTGTGCTGAATTGAATATGGGATGGGAACAGCTCCTGGTGCTTCTGTGTGCAATGGGGAAGTCTTTGCAAGGCAAGGTTCAGGCTTTGGCTGGCTATGTACTTCTCCAGGAATGCTTCTAAGTGTAAATAAGGTGTCATGTTTACTCTTCTCCTCAACAAACAGCCTTTGCAATGGTTACAGTAAATCTCTTTCAGCCTGGAGGAGCCAAACCTTGGGGATTACAGCATTTCTGCCTTGAGTTTTCCAATATTTTCTACCCTCTAATGGCCTATGTGCTCTTCTTCCATTACTTCTGAAAGCCAGAAGTGTGACCTAGACTAAGAGAAATTGTCAGTGGAGCTCTCTAACACACTTGCATCCCCACATAGCTAAACTGTTCCTCAGAATGCCTCAAATATAATCTATATTCCCTGCTAATGGAAGCAAGTTCTGCATATGTCTGAATTTCACTTTGATCCCTTTTCAGTAAAGAAAAGAAGATTTAGCAATTCTAAGGACAAATTATCTGGTGAAAAATGCTGAATTCATGAAGTGTCCTCCCTTTAAACTCAGCCTCATTTTAGTAAGGAAGCAGATAAATAGTTAAGTAAGGAATATAAATAGTTAAGTAAGGAGGCCAACAGGTTTTATGGGTGGGTGAACTGATCATGATACAGAACTGATAAACTCTGGAATTATTTCTAGTGTGCAGACAGGAAGGTTGGAGGCCAGCTGTCTTGAGAATCTCAGATCACAATATTTGTCTACTGCAGAGTGCCAAAATTCAGTGGCTGACATCCTGGCTCCATTAAAGTTGCTGGGTAAAACTCCAGCAGATGTTTTACCATTGACTTTAGTTGGATCTGTTTCACCAAATAACTGCAGGGGTGTATGAGATGGCAGGATTCTCTCCAAGATTGTAGCAGTGGGAGAAATCTCTGTGAATATTTCACAGCATTGGACCTCTGGAGGAATTTGTCTCTTGGGGATGCTTGTTTGGGGAGAGGCAGGAAAGAGTCTTATCAGGGAGGAATACTGCATTTTGGTTTCTGCAAAATGATGAAGAATAAAGAAAGTGTGAGGAAAAATCAGTTTCATGCTCAGCTAAGGCAAGTGAGATGGTATGGCCTAGGTGGAAAATGCTCATACATTCCATTAAATAATTCGCATATGTGCCAGCAAATTCTTCCAGTCCTATCAGAGGTGTGTTTGGTTTGATCCTCACTTTCTGCTTCCTTCAGAGCAGTGCAACCTGAAATCATTGATAAACTTCCTCTAAGCCCACAGGCAAAGCAGTAGCAGCAGCAGGAGAATTAATAGAATCTTATTATTAATTTTTGTAGGCATCTGTAATGCAATAGATGGGAAGACACTTGTGCAAAAGACAGAGGGCCTACAACTTGTCTCCCTCAGAACTTTCACGTAACCCTTTTGAATCACTGCATGGAATGTGCTCCCATTTAAGAAGAACTGAGCAAAGAAGCAGATAAAATATTCACACCTGTGCTCATGTATGGCTTTTTATTTTCTGCACAAAGAAAAAGTGAAAAAAAAGCTGAAATATCAACATAGTCTCGCTGTTCCAGTGCCTACTCCAGAGTGGTATCTTAAGCTACAGAAGTCCCATTGAAGTAATTGGCCACTGATATGGCTGAAACAGCTTATATGAAGTATCATCTTGCTTTGTGAGGGTGGTAAAGTGGATACTGAGTACCAGATCTAACAGTTTTTGCTGGTGGAAGCTCTTCCACTAATGCTATGTGTCAAGATCTTTTTCTAAAGGATAAACCCATTATCCACAATGCCAATGGGACAACCCAGCCTAGCTAGCTACTGGGCTGCTTTTCCCACCCAGAGATAAAGTTGACCTTAGTCATAAAACTTTAGAAACTTAAACCACGCTCTTATATTGTGAGTACCTAAATCCCTCTGGAAAGTACTTCTGAGGACCTAGACCTTAACATTTGTCAAGCTTTTCATGAATGCCCAGTGGAAGATAATAACAAAATGGCAGTGAAAACTGAGAGAAGCAAAAAAGAGCTGTGATTAATCCTGTTTTACCACTGTTGCCACTAGAAATGGAAATAGCCACAGAGAACACACTGAGAGCATTCCCCTTTCTTGCAAGAGCTGCACTTCCCTCTGCACCAGTCAATACAGCAGCGTCACATTGTGTGGGGAATGGGTGCTCTGAAAATCAGACTCCAGCATCTGAGAGAGAATAAATCATAGCCCAGCAAGAGCATGAAGCCTATGCCAACATTCCTGCACAGAGAAATGGGCAGCAGGCGAGATCCTGCAGCTGGTGTACACTGAGTACAGAACACCAAGGCCTTGAACTTTTCCCCCTCCTGGGTCTCTTCCTGCACTCCCCCTCCCTTCTTGCCATCCCTCCCTTGAGCACCCGGGAGAGGAAGCAAAATTTATACCACTGTGCCCTTCAAATGCTGACTTTCCATGTTTACAGGGATTGTTTACACAGAAAATTAATCAGTTACGGTTTTAAATTTTAATTAAAGAATGCTTTCCACTGTTATTGCAAAACAGACAAAAGCCCATAAAATGTATATTTGACTGCCGTGCTGTGTTGCCTTTGGAGCGGCAAGCAGACTTGAGATCAATCATGCGTGGTGTTTTTTGAACTTTTTTTTCTTCCTAAACACAACACTCTTCACACAAGTTACACTATTTCTTTCTTTTTTCCTTTTTTTTTTTTTCTTTTTCTTTTCTTCTTCTTTAAATGCCCTTCAAAATAAAAGCCAGGCTGCACAACAATGTGGAATTCTCCTTCATGCCTTTCTTTTAAGACCAAAAATGAAATCCTTACTCTCAAGCTGACCATGGGATATTTTAGCCATTAAAAAACCACAAACAGAATCACAGCTTCCATAGTAAATGCCTCAGATTTGCTTACTTCAAAGTCAATAACAAAACTCCCACAAACTTTGACTCAAGTGTTTATTACATGCTGTTTGTTCCCACAGCTGCAGTTCCTGGTTTGAAAATAGAGTGTGGCCATTTCTTTCTCCAGATCTCATGGCCATTAGCAGAGATTCAAGATCACTTCAGGGTTAGTCATTCAACCCCTCTTTCCTAAAGTATTTATCCATGGTGTGTAGATGTAGGCCTGTTGAAGAGCATAACTCTAAGAAACTGAATCTAGCTCAAGTTTTATAGTCATGACATAAAGCTATGATTAAGTCTGCTATGTCTGTGCTCTCTTAGCAGTACTGTCAAGCACTTTCCTTTCTCTTGAACAAAAGTAAATTCAGATGAGTAGATCAGTAATGCAAGTGCAACTGCCATAACTGAAACAGACTCCTGTTTCTCTAGCAATATTTTATTGGTATAAGTCAAAGTAAATTTTTCCATCCTTTTTTCACATTTATCCAAAGTACCATGAAAATCCGAGAAAACCCTAGCAGAATGAAGTTTGACTACATTAACACAAAAGCATGATAGTCTGAATTTCAACACAGCCAATAGCCAGATGGAACTCACCAAGCTCTGAAAGCCACCATGCTACCCACTAGTCATGCTGGGGACCTGATTGTGTCACACAAGAGATTTTCTCTAATGCAGACCTTTTCTGCTCACTATGACACAATGAGAAGAGACTTTGCTAACTCCATGTGGAAGATGACGTATGTATTAGCATGGTACCTAATTTATTTCCAAAGATAAGAACTCCCACAGGTCAGGCAGCGACTTGAGCATCTGGACCACCAAATGTCAGGCAAAAGCTTCAAGTTGACTACTGCACACTGACAGAAAGCATAGGAGAAAAAGGAGAGAAAAAGCTCTTGATAGTCTCAGAGAAACAAGAAAAAGAAAACATTAAAAATAATCACTTAAGGTCAGCCTATCTCTAAACACTGACGTCTGTGGCAGAAACTACCATCCAGTTCTGAAGAGATGGAGGAAATAAGAGATTTTCGCCCAGATGTTCTATCTGTTGCAACAAGAGAGGTGAAAAACCATCAAGAAGTTCAACAGTGTACTGACAAGACTGCAAACAGCTATGTATATTTTATTTGACCTATATCCAAATTATTTTATCAGCTTTAGTCCATGAAACTACTCTGGAAACATTGCCAGAAAGATAACAAGTCATGGTATGAAGGTCACAGAACTTTGAAGGAAGGTGTTTGGACAAGAATAGAAACATCTGTTAGCAGAGATGTCCTAGAACGGTCACTGCAATGTATGGGGTATCAGCTTGCAGCTTGCAGCCTGTGAATGACAGATTCGTAGGGGGAAAAGACCATTGCAGTTCTCTCTTCTGCTATCCTGTGTACAAGGGGTCATAAAATTTCTTTGAATTCTTTTCCTGCTTTGAGTCCAACAGCTGAGGCTAACCTAGGGTTATCATAGAAGGGAACGGGAGAGAGATAATTTTAAACTGAAAATATCATTTAGTAATAAGCAACGAAAACTATAATTAGAGTGTAAATCATTATTCCACTTTAAAATGTAACTTCATTACAAAAGTATATATAGATATACACTTTTATACAGTATAGGTGTATATATATGCATACATGTATCATGTTTCTGGTCTAAATTTATCTAGCTTCACTCTCCAGCCAAAGTAGCAACATTCGGTAGTTGACAAAGTACTTACACCCACTCACTTTTGACTGAGATCAAGTCAATGCTTGATCTTGTCTCCAACAGCTCCTTCAGAGTCTGTGTCTCAAAAATGTTTTTCAATCCTTCATTAATTCATAGTCTATTCTCTAAGCACACACCATATCCTCCCTGCCCCCCACACACACACCTCGTTTTTCAGCATCTTCAGCGTGCACCTATACTGCTGATTTTGTTCATATCAGGAAAGTATTTTTGAAGGAAGTCTCACAATCATCCTGCTGTCGGTCACTCTGTCAGCTATCTTAAATGGCCCCAACTGGACTTCTTTTCTGGGTAAAACTAAGTGAGAAACGGTGCTCCAACTCCAATGAACCCCAACTGCTAAGGGGACACCAAGTGCTCTGTGCTAATTGTTTCACTGTACAGATCCTCTCTGATTGCTGTGAACTAGTTTTTAACACAGACACAACCTCAGCTGTGGACGCCAAAATCTGGATGTGATATTTCAAGACTGGCAGAACAAGTGCCAAAGAGAGAGCTATTATAAACATGCTTCTACTCTATACTGCTTAATCTAGATGTGCTTGAGTCTTTACAATCATAACCAAGGAAGAAGGCATTGCCACATGGGAAGAAAATATGTGTATAAACAGCTCCCTGCTACTGAAAATTATATGGAGTACTGAGTTTGTATGAACAGAGACCTTCTGTTAGGCAATTTCAAGTGGGAAGAAAGTTCCTAAAATGGGAGATTACTATATTATCTCCAATGATTTTTTTTTCCTCTTATGCTTTTTAAAATCTCCTGGTACTAGGCAGACCCTGGTTTGTTGAAAAGGTAAAATATTTGCTCTTCAATTGTGTTTTTATGAGGTCCTGCTACTGAAAAGTTGCCAATGAATTATTTGACTTCATGTGTAACGAAGTCACCTTTGGGATTGTAGGAGACCTAGGTTAACTTTCCTTGGAAATGTTTATTACTGGGCACTTATGGATATGTCTGATCCTCAATTAATGAGTGAAATATTGTCTGTTTCTTTTCTTAAATGTCTTCTAAGGCATTTCATGGACACATAAAATCTTGGGTTATTATTTTGAGGAGTACCCGTGATAGCAATTGAACTCACTCACTAAGTGCATTTTTGTGCTAATTAAATATTCCAAACTTCTATCAAGATTATTGTCACCTATTTAATGGTTCATTGAGTTTATGGGCCATGCAAGTCTCTCTTTTATATTTTCACCAGGATAGCTATGGCAACTATTCTAGTAATGACAAATTAGGGAACATGCAGAGGAGATGAAAGAACCTCCATGCAGTAGGCCCAGTTTTTTTCCTTACTTATGCCAATTTTATGATGCTGTAATGTCATTGACATTGATGGAATTATTCTTCATTTTCTCTGGTGTCAGTGAGTGATAACTAGACCTGCTTAGTTGATATTAAAATATGGTAAACATGGTCCTCCATATATTTGACCATCTTGACCCTCTGACCTCTCTTCAAGGAAGTGCAAAAGCCTGTACTAAAGGTCCCATCTGTGGACGGGTATTTGAATAAGGGATGGGAAGATTGGAATAATAATGTCCTTCATTTTACCGGTAAGAAGTTTCATCCTTTGGACTATTTAGCTGTCGGTCAATGAGAGAGGGCATTCTGCCAATTTGCAGAGAAGAGAGTAAATGTAATTCTGTGGGCACAACTACATAAAAAGATGGAGTGGAACATTTAAGATGAGGTGTAAAAGTATCATTACTGGAGAAAGGCAGGGAATAGCTAGTTGGAAAGAATTTTAGAGAATGCCTGTCTTCACCAGATATCTTTGTACCAAATTGAAAATAAAGTACAACTCAAGGACTTTCTATAAGTGAATTCTTTTTCATTCAGTACCAATAAGGCTCTGTTCAGATATCAAGAAAGTCTATTGGTGAAATGTTCTATAATAACCCTGTTCTTTTTGTTGTTTCTAGTTTTATCTAAATGAGAGGAAGTGCAGTATTATTGCTAATAGCAATGCAGTTTGATAAAATGAATAATAAGTAAAACATTGTACTGTTATTGTACCTCTCACCTCCAGGTGCAGGATGCAGACTTTTCAGAAGAGCTTACATGATTTAGGGTCAGAAATCTAATTGACTGACAAGCCCCTGCCTCACTTAGGGGCTAATGAATGTTGTATTATGACTGTTTTTCTTAAAAAGTAACATCAAACTACTTTCTATTCGTAATAAATTAACACATTTTAGAGACTTCTTAATATTTGCCTCCACAAAGCCATATTTTTTATCTGAACAGACCTGCAAGCACCTGTTGTAGCCTGTTTTAAAAATGAGGTCTTCTAGCTTTCGGTTCATACCTCATAGAAATAGCAATGTGATTTCAGTGGCACTGATCTGATTTCTTCTAAAGCAAGACACTCACGTTTCTCTAAGTGTCCCATGCATAATTCATATGGGGGCTCATATCTGATTATTTATAGACCTTTCTATGACACCCCCTCAGTGAATATTTGCACATCTCCAAGACAGCAGGGTGAAACTTTCTCCTGAAGAAAATTTCCAGATAAAGACTTAGTACCACTTCAGTTTCACTTAGGTCTCAAAACAGCTTTAAGTGCAGTGTAATAGGTATATATGTTTCATGATGGTACTCTGTACAGGAGAGTATTTCCACCCCTAGCTCCCTCCTTACTGAAGCAGAACAGCCAATCCCTACACAGAAGAAATAGCTTCCCAAAAGCAGAGTTTCTAAGAGTAAAGAAGGAAATCCAGCTCTTCCAATTCTCCAGCTCCTAATAGCAGGGGTTATCTTTCATCCATGGTCAGAAATATAAAATCTGTCTGCCTAGTTAGCTGATTCTCCACAACAAGGACATAGGAGAACTTCAAAGACACTTAGAGGATGTGCAATCCTATCCCAGCCAGGACTAATTATGACTATATCCTTCAGAAAGATGTTTGCGCAGATGTTTCTGAAGAGCTTAGAAACTGCACAGCAATTTATTCTAGTGTGTAAGATAGCTGAACAATAATAAACTTTTTCCAACCTAAATCTTCTATACAGCAATTTAAGCCTGTTATTTATTTTTCCACCCATAATGAAAGCAGAGAAGCCCCCTACACCTATTCTTATATATTGGAAGACCACATTCAGGCCATACTGGAGTATCTTCTTCTCCAGACTGATTCATCCCAGTCCCTCCCATCTATCCTTACTCCATGATCCATTCAAAAGTGATCATCTTCTCAAAGCAAAGAGCAGTTCTCCATCACGAAGGATAAACACAAGCTTCATGGGACAGTTAAGTGCTCCTTGGAGCCTTCTTTCCTAGACACTATCTTTGTATTTCCCAGATCACAGAAGGGAGCAGCAGAAGTCTGTCTGTCTTGCAGCTCCATACAGGATCCATATGTCTGGTGCTCAGCATGTATTTCTCTGTCTCTCCATCGAATGCCGGCTTTTCCCTGATCTTCCTGCCCTACATGTCTCTTGCTTTCCTATCTTCCTGTGTGCCCTTTTCCCTCCTGTGAGATTTCAGTGAAAGATTTTAGAAGACAATAAATATGATAAATGTATATATATGTATGTGTATATTTTTAAAGAGAAAGTTGTAGCTACTGATAGAAATACTCTCAAAAGCCACAATGTAGAGAATGGTGGTGTGAGCCTGAGTTTTGTTCTTGTTCACAGGGATTTTATTCGCATATTTTACTGTCAGTTTCTTGACATTTTTGTCAGCTTGGATCCGGAGGCCATAGTTGCCGCCAGCAGGTCCTACCACATTTTTATTCTCCATTGTATTTGCAGGGAATAAATAAAAACAGAACAAGAGTGAAAGCAAGAGAGAGACATGGCGAGAAAGAGTCAGAGGTTACTGGAAGAACTGCTTTATGCATTTTTTTCCCTGCTAAAGAACATCCACCCTACAAAAAAAAATTAAAAAAAAATAAAAAGCAACCCAAACAACCACAGAGCATTTTGAACTGAGAAATTTCTTTCCTCAGTTATGCAATTTAGACTTCAGGCAAAACGATTAATGTGTTTGCATACAAAGTCTCACATTCCCTCTCACTCTTTGTCTTTTCCCTTCTTTTTCATTTTCTCCTTTTCTGTTTTTCTATTTTTATTACCTTTCTTTCCTGTGTGTTTCCGGGCTGCTGCAAGATTTTCGTCACAATACATCTATTGTTTCCCAGTCACATCACCGCTGGCTGTAATCAACTCTGATTTTTTTCCATTCTTTTTATTTCTTGCTATAACCATGAGATTCACACATGCAACAAATAAACAGAATCTGCCATAAGGTTATAAACAAGCTGACTGTAGAAGTGTTTATTCCTCAAGGCTTTAGATGTTGTGAATAAGAAGAAAGAACAAAGACCTTCTTCTCACTTACAAACTTATAAATTAAAGTATGATTCCCTTATGCTCTGTTTCTGTTCCATCAGGTCTCTTAACCACAGTGTCTAAAATTGACACTATTTGTGTCTTTCCTGCATACAAGTCATAGGAAGACATAGTAGTAACATCTCGGGTGTGCCCAAGATTTAATGCAGTCACAGATAAGGAAAAATCTCAGTCTCTGCGGATGCCCAACCATCCATATTGATTCGATGTTCCATACTTATCTTTGCTGAGTTTGGTATGGCTTTAAGTGAAAGTGTCCTCACCATCAGCCTCTGCAAGGCTGATGCAAACTTGTCTTCAGCCTATTCAGCCTTTCTCTGTGCCACCTTTACCCTTGGGCAGTATCTCTGTCAAGGAAAGAAAAACTCAAAAAAAAATCCCAAACATAAGGATAAGATAAGCTATCTTTGTGTTCTTCCAGGATAGAATACAGGGCTTATTAGTGATAAGAATGAATGTCCAAACTCCATCTGCCTGTGGGTAAGGCTGATGGTCTCAGTCTCATTTTTCAGACTTCCAAATAGTTGTGCAGTTATTGCAGGAGTCCCTGACATCCACTCATCCACTAACAATTGCATCAACATCATCAATTTCTTTTCACTTATGCAACTTAGCAGCAGCCACAGTGGTGCTCAGTCTCTTATGAAGTAGACCAAATCTAAAAATGGTGGCAGGGAGGTTGAAAGGCTCTTTAGTCATCAAGCTACTCAAGCAGGTGCTTTCTAAAGTAGGAAGAAAAAGTCAAGTATTAAAAATCAGTTGTGGAGTAAGTGCTGCATCTCTTACTTCAGACAAAGGGAGTTTTGTAGGGTCTCATCATCTACACAAGTGAATTGGGAATCAGATATTAAAGACAAAAAACAAAGAGATATCTGTCCTGTAGCTTGGGGCACCGATCAAAACACAGCGTGGGAGGGCAGCTGAGAGGTTAACCCTTCCTGTAGTCCTTAGACTGCACTGAAAATGGTCTTTGTATGACAGAGAATAAGCTTTACAAAACCCAAACTTGTGGGTCATTGTGGTAGTGAAAAGATGCTCATTGAAATGGGAAATGGATCATGTTTTTGTTTCTTGCATATAAAATTGTTTTCTGAGACTTTCAAATGACCTTCCCATGGATACTGAACTTTCCATCATTTACTAACATTCAAATATACAAATGGTTGCCCAAAGGGACTACCACATAGAGCAAAATAGATTTCATCCATTAATCCCTTTCTCACTGAAACACTGAAAAAGGAGTCAGAAAATGTGATGAACATCAGAAACATTGTGAAGGACTGAAAAACATAAATTTTGGCTGAAATATCACTCTTTTTTGCCATTTTCACTGCCTGAATAAAATAGAGCACATGAACCAAACCCTGTTGCCACTGATGTCAAAGCAAGCATTTTGATTGCATTGCAGAAGATTTTTTACAAGGACATGGTAGGGGTAGGACAAGGGGGAATTGCTTTAAGATGAAAGAGAGTAGATTTAGATTAGATATTAGGAAGAAATTATTGTGAGGGTGGTGAGACACTGGCACAAGGTGTCCAAAGATGCTATGTCTGCCCCTGGGAGTGTTCAAGCAACCTGGCTTGGAGCAACCTGGTCTAGTAGAAGGTGTCCTTGCCCATGACAGGAGATTGGAAACAGATGAGCTTTATGCTCCTTTCCAACCCAAAACATTCTATGATTCTATGATTCTGATTTAGTACTTCAATACCTTCACATCAAAATGGAAATCAAGTCCTTAATTTGATGGGATTTAGATATCTCATTTAGTCAAATAACCACTTACAGCTTCCTATCAGAATAGTAATTAAAACACATCCTGCAAAAGAGTTTCAGGATAGAATTGGAGAGAACCCTGTACATTTGCTTTGGCTAAATTTAACTCTTATTCATAGGTCCAGATTCCATTCAGCCCTCAGCTGAGGGCTGAACATCACACCATATCAAGAGCTAGATGGCTGAGATGGAGGAAAAATGACACATCAAGTCAATGGGCTCAGATAGGTTAAAAAAATGAGGTTAAAAGTTTGGGAATAAGGACAGATCAACTTTCTTATTTTATTGCTCAGTTGTAATTCTTTCTAGATATTTTTCCTTCTGTTCAGTTCTTTATTGCTGTATTTTCTACATAAGCAATAGAAAACTGTCTTCAAGTTAACGTCTAGGTCTTGCTTTGTAGCAATGCCCTTGTCTTGAAACCTGATCTTGAAGGCATCAGGTATTAGAAAATAAGAAAATAAGCTCAGTATTTCCTTTTCCTGTTATTAAATACCAGTGTAGATCTCCATACTATACATTATGGTAGTACTCCCAGTGCACTTTGCCTCAAGGTCCTTGAGAACATAAATGTAGAGGTAAATCCAGGTATGCAGGGTACTGGAAATACCTGTCCGTCACCACTGCCATACCAATCCACCACCTGTGCACCTTGGCACGCCTGTGGTTTTGACGCCACAAAGCGCTTAGTGCTCTCTGTCAGTGTATGATCAGCTGGCAGCTTTGGTGCAGATGGGAACAAGAGGGTACATTGTGCAGCTGGGCAATCTCCCTAGTATTTCACGTCAGTGCTGAACAATGTAATAAAAGTTTGCAGATGAAAATACTAAGCTGGCTGGAAGGCAATAATTCATGTTGGGTTTTATGACACTGGCCATTTAAGAGCTGTAGGAATGTTTGAAGCAAGAACACAGACAGTATTCTAGCCAGGGTCTAGCTCCAGATCTACAACAGCAATGCTTTTCTACACAAGATTTCTGTCCAAGTCTGATAACTTGCCATCTCTGGGAGGGCTGAATCTGTCTTTGGAAGATAATGATGTCCAAAGCAAGGTGCTTGAAGCAGTGATGTAACTCCATTATATTGTGTATGATTTCTGCCTACCGCAAAATCTAGTAGGAGAAAAAGTACACATATAATACACAATACGTAAACTATTTGGTGTATGAAAGAAAGAATTCATAAGGAGCTGCATCTGGGATAGAGTAAGATCTATTCCCCACTCAGTTAGCAATAACAAGGCCCAGAAGTCACAAGTGGGAAGGTCATAAAGGGGTTTATAAAAACATTTCATATGCAAGTAAAATGTGGTGCAACCCATTATGTAATATTATTTATATGCATTTTTTTAATTTCTTTAGCGTGTCTTCTGATTTAAATAATTTCTCTCGAAGTCAGGAGTCATTTAAACATGTAGGTTTCTGGTGAACACAGTGATAAGCAACTGTTCAACTCTTTGCATGGCTTTGCTGGTCTGTGCTGAGATAGGTGTTTTATGCTTAGCACAAGTTCTAATTCTGCAAGTAGAAAACCTCTCTTGTGTGGTTTCTGCAACGAGGCTTGGTGAATCATTGTGGAGCTCATCCTGGAGCCATCAAATCACTTTCCTGAACACACCGGTATGACCATAGAGTATTATGCAGCACTCATTAACACTGTTCTGCCTGAAATGAGAGTCCAGGCCTGTTGCAGATTAAAAATTCAACCTGAACAGGTTCCCCCTGCATTGATGAAGCACTGGTAAAACTGACCTCAAAAGAAGCTGATATTATATGGGAAAGTGTCTGATGACTGCTTGAGCTGGGGTATAAAACCTGACTGGCACATTCAGGGCTGCCCTCCAAAAAGGTTACTTAGGATTTAGGAATCAAGTCATTACCTAGCAATACAAGCTGAAAAGCCATTTCTTTATGACTGCTTGCTTTCCGATGGCTCCAAACATGAAGACATTTATATAACTGCAACATATAAAGCAATGCATTTGGAAGGATAAGAAACACATGGTGATGAGCATGTAAGTGATATGTAGGCAAACAAGCGTGCACTTGTGCACATATAGCAGCACAAATTTGTTGTTAGGATTGCAAGAATTTGTAGTGGAATAAAAGCAATGCAGGTAACTGAAATAATAACAGGGAAAAAGGCACTTTCCCGCAAAAAATCTGACACATGCTGGTGGTACTTCCCCAACCTAACTGAGAGGAAAAGCCCTCTTGGCTAATTCATTGCAAAGCTAATGAAAACCAGACAGGGGATTGAAACCAAAAAAGCTGTATGTTACAGGCAAAACAAAGCTTTCCAATGGAAATTATTCATTAAAAAGAACCAGTTCACTGAAATTAACAAAAAATATGTGAGAGAAACACCATACTGAATGTGGTTTTGGTGATAACAATCTTACGTTTATATATAGCACATTTCAGCCAGATGGACTCCAAAGTGCTTCACAAGCTTTGGTGCTTGTACAAACAAAATGTAAAGAATCACTTTTATTTCCTCCCCCATTGAAATATATCTTTGCTGGATGAATCACTGCAACTGCCTAAAAATGCATTGTATCATGCAATAGTTTATTATGTATGGAGGCAGAGAAGTTGATGGAACTTAGCTTTGCAAATTTTAACTTAGCCTGGGCTGGCTACAAGGGTTAACACCCTCACCCTTTGGAAAAAAATGTTACAACACATTATTAATGCCTATAGTATCCAGAGCTCATTTTCTTAAGGTGGTGTTTTCTTAAGCAGAGATTGTTTCATTAACTGCCCAGTGGGAAGAACCTATCTCAGTCATCAGTCACAGCGCAGCCCTTTAGGTTTTCCACAGGAATGTCCAAAATCCCATCATGTATAACTTACAAGCCTGGATGTGGGTACCCATCAAAGCCATCCTGATATAGCAGCTCTATGTTTTAAGGAAAGCTTGTCTCTGCTCTTGTCAAACTTCTTTGACAGCCTTGACACCTGAAGCATGGGGCAGTGCAGAGAGAAGCTTTCACACAGTGACCAGGAGCTCCATCTTGCAGATTTGCTTCTCTTCCCGTTACTGTATGAAAATGGATTGTCAGAGCAGCTGGTGAGACAGAAGTGTCTGCCTGTATCTCAGTGTGGCTGGTACTGTGATCCACCACCAGTACATGCTGAACCAGGCTCCAAACGGGGAGGGGGAAGGGGCATTTTCATTTGCTGCCAAATCCCTTAAACAGTTGCTTGTTTTGTCTCTCTGTCTGAGCAGATTTCTCTTTGCTTTTCTTCCTACTCCACCTGCACCATTTTCCCCCACTCTGTTTTCTCATATGGGGGGGAGACATGCACACACTTACGGAGTGGTTTTATTTTCATTTATTTATTATTTTAGGTGCAGAAGATGCCTGCCAAGAGGGAGCCAGCAGTTACTGAGCTGAGCAGGAGGGCCGAGAGGTTGGCTGCTGTCAGAGGTTCCTGGCGCTTGGAGGCTGATTGGAAACACCATGCGTGACAGTCCACAAAAAAGACACTCGTCAGACTGCCAATTTCAGAATCCCAACCCAGTAAGAAGAGCTAGGAGTATGTCCTGCCAAGGAGCTTCTCATTCATTAGACTGCTGTATTATTAGCTGTCATTTCCCACCTTCTATATATACATCAGTGCTGCTCTGTATGAATGATCTTCCCCAAGAGAAGTTCAAGCACAGCTTGACCAAGGATCACTCCAGCCACTCTTTTCCCCTTAATGGAGCACCCCTAAATAGCCAGTGCCATGCATGCCTTCTGCTTTCCAACCCAAAGGCATGCAGGTGAGCCTCAGCTTAAGACAGAAGTTCCCCTCTCTCTCTCTGCAAGCTCAGTATTAATTAACAAGAGCTGTGTAAAATAATTCTTTATTTGCATTCACAAACAGTACTGGAACGTCACCATGTGAGCACACATGGCTAGGAACAAGGACTCCATGACTACTGCTGACAAGGTTTATGGGATAGACAGTGCCCGTCTTGGTGTGATGTTACAGACTAACTGGCTCTATGTCAAATGGCAAAGTTAATATCCATAGTAACAAAAGAATAATGCAGGAAAGCAGTGAAAACAAACGAAGGATTTTTCCCTCATTGACATGTAAGCAAATTCACTGTTGTTAGTGTTTTCATTGAAAGTGATTGTTTCATATTGGGAAACAAACCCAGAAAGATTGAAAACTGCCAAAGCAGAGGAGTTTTCTGCCAGGTCTATTATTTTTATGTACTCACACACCTGTAGACATGCACAGAACATGATACATTTTAAAGGAGAATTCCACATGGATAAGTTATTATTAAATCGTTTCCCAGTCAATCATCTTCCCTCCAAACTTGGAAACTGAGTTTATCTGATGTTCTGACTCGTAGATGAAAGCTTTTGGTTTTCTGGCATTTCTAATGCATCATCCCTAATGCTCCTAAAAGAAATCAATAGCGGTAAAAAAAAAAGGCATGTGAAAAATAGAAAATTTTCCTGGTATAGAGTGGATTAATAAATTCACTTTGCAAGATAAATGGGATGAAAAGGATAATACAGTGTTTCCAATGCATGAGGGTCTTGTACTGATTTAAATCATACAAGATAGCAACCTTCCAGTATCTGAAGGGGGCCTATAGGGATGCTGGGGAGGGACTCATCATTAGGGACTGTAGTGACAGGACAAGGGGTAACGGGTTCAAACT
>JBAFWW010033074.1:22270-34248 GCA_036873685.1 Agapornis canus | reverse complement strand
TTGCCCCCCCACCCCTCACCCCACCCCTCCCCTCCCCCAAGAGACACCTGCTTCCTTTTCTTTTTAATTAGTCTTTTTTTGTAGTAATAAAATGTCAGTGTTTCCCACATTGACAAATGTACTGAATTCGAATTTCCCTTGCTCAACAGTGCCTACAGACTGATAAAAGACATCCCAATAGTAATCCAAGTGAAAATAGAATTAAATCAGAAATAGAATATCTTCAAAAAAAAAAAACTTTAAAGAAGTCTCAGTTGCAAATTTTTGTTTTCTCTTTTTAAATATTCATGACTTAAATAATGATCCTAGGACCAAATATGCAGTTGCATGTCTTTCTCTGGTTTTCCTGTTCTAATTTTTCTGTCATTTGGGAACATCAAGCAGATTGTAAACCATCAAAACATTGATTTTGAAGTCATTTGTTACAGTTCTTCACACTGAAAAAGAGGCATCTTAAAGAAATTAAATGTTCTGCCTTTGTAAGGGAATGAGAACATATGTGATTTATATTAAACATGAAACTGCAGATATACATATATTAAATACCAAAATATTATTTGCATGAGTTGAACAATCTTTTTATGGATTGTGATTGTGTAAGTTTAAGTAAGACTCTGGTTACTCCTAAGATGGAAGAAAAGCATTGGTTTTATCTCAAGCTCTGGCTTACTTTTACAGGGTTTTTTTCACATTATAATTTGATAACCTATGAAAATTATTTGTATCACAGTGCATCCATCTGTAAAATTAGTACAAATTGTACCAACCTCTGTGTTGCAAACACCTTCCCATAAGAAATAAGAATATTTAACTGTAGTGTTTTAAGTACAATTTAGCAGCTGCAACCTGTCAGTTAAATATTTATTGTTTAGTGGTTTAAATAAATGGGAAGCGTAGTAATGCACTCCCAGCAAAACAGAACCACTGGAATTGTTTTGTTTCATACATCAAGTGCTGTATTTTGAGAGCCACAGAGCTTTGTAGTAGGCTTAAAAAAACCTCTCAGAAATATGGTATTAAACTAAATCACCATGAGGGCTTAGCTGAGTGATTACATAATATTTATAATCACCCTGGCCAAGATTCCTTTTGAGAATTCCGAGGCAGCTATTTTTAGAGAAGTTTGTATAGTGATGCAATCTTTCATGAAATAATTAGCTTAAAGTCCTTTTTTAGAACAACTCAAAAGATTTTGGTAACAGCAGAAGACACTGTTATGTTACTGATTCATTATGAACTTGGATACTGAGAGAAAATTTCCCACTTGCCTCTTTTCACTTTTAGGATATAGAGCCAAAAATGTAAGTGGAGTTGGCCAAAATGCAAGGCCTTCTAGTTCCTTGAGAGCATTTTATTTTCTTCTCAAAACATGAAATTGGAAACCTTTCCAGTGTTTTCAAGACTGCAGGTGTACAGGATACTCTGGCCAGAGGCAAAGCTGGTGCTTGGCAGTCTTCTCTAGTCTATTAGTTCACTATGCTATATTTCATCACAAGAACATATTGCTAATGAAACAAAAAAGATGAGAAACAGTCAAGGAATTTTAAAAATCAGTGTAGCCACAGTTTCTCAGCAAATTAACCACTAGTAACATTCTCTCCTGTATGCAATGCATAGAAGTATTTCTGACTAATTAACATGTAAATATTTCAACTCAGCAACAAAGTAGTAAAATGGATTGAAGACAAGATGTTGCATTGCATATACTACATCAGAAGTTGTGCTAATGTAGTATTCTGGTGGTGACATCAAGCACTTAAGAATAACAAAATACCCCAAGTTCTGTTTTCCCTGTTAGAATAATTCAGCTGTATTCCACTGTGTATTTTATGATATTGGAAGTGGTTTGATTACAAGAAAAATAATAGAATTAGAAGTAATTACAATTGTGATGGCAGCCCAAAACATTCTTCTGAAACTATGTGCATTAATTAATCGTGTTTAAACTCACTAATATTTAAAAAATATGGGAACAAAAAAGTCTTGCAGTTGTTTCATCTGTAGACCTTGGGATCAGTAGCACTGATACTGTGTCCTCGTATTGTGTTGGTTTCTAATTACTATTGCCTCAATTTCTGATGATGTCAAACTAAAAGTTAATGTTTCTTATTTCCTTGAATTTCACAGGTGGCAATAGTATGGGAGTGCAGAATAAGCCAGTTACATGGGTACTACAGACATATTTGACCACTGTGCTCTTTTTTTTTTTTTTCCCTCTCTCTTTATACCGTTTACTGTTGCTCATGATATTGGTCTTGTTCAAGTTTAAGCACCTAACTTTGACAAAACAAATAGCCTGAGCCCCTTAAGTTTGAGAAGTTTTATTTTTGTTGCATTTATGCTACACAAGCTGTTAGTTTTATTTTGGGCAGGTAAGTACAGATGTTCTAGTAACTTCATATACTGAATTCTCATAGGAGCATAATCAATCTGGTTATTTTTTGCCCTAAAGATTCTCAGAAAGTGTAGCAAAAAGGCTGTTAATCTCTGATTTTAAATATATATTAAGATGTTTAAGATCCTATTGACAGCAGTAAAAGCAGCCTATTTATTCAATGGTCTTAAGTTTATTTACTACCTTAAAAATCCTTGTAGTGTATACTCTTCCATTAATTGAAAATATCCTAACACAATAGTTCTGGATTTCTTAATATTATATTGTATTCTTTAATTTGTAATCTGAATTTTGAATCTGTATTTTTGAATCTGAGTTTGTAATTCTAAATTTTGCAAGTATGAGCAATTTATATATAAGCCTATTAAGCACAGATGAGTGTAGGGGTGGAAGGGCAGAATGCCAGTTCTCCCTGTAGCTTCACTTCTCCCTGTAGCTTAATGCAGGAGGTTCTGTGTGGTGCAAGGTAAGAAAGAGAAGTATGTGTGTATCTAATAGCCTCTGACTGATCAAATTAGTTCATTTAGAAGCAATGTTCTGTGTTGAAAAAAAATATTGAAAATGTTGGCAGTGCTCACACAACACTTTCACGTATTCTCAGTCTGATTTGACAATTTACATTATAAAAGTCAAAGGACTCAAGCCATAGCTGAATATGGCATCACTTTTTCCTCCTTTTGGTCTCAGGAATCCAAGTTTTTTTTCTAATGGCATTTTTATGCAAACATTTTCCAATGAGAGGGGCTTTTTTTCCTTTTTTTTAAGTTGTAGCCTGTAGCAGTCAGGCCCTGAAGGCAGCTCAGCTCTGGTTCCTCGTACTTTCCTCCTTTGTAGTTTGTGATCTGCTTTAGAATCTTTCTGTTTGTTCTCTTTTTCTTTTTTCTTCATTTTTGAAGAATTTATGTCATATCTTAAGCATAGTTCTGTCTAATAGCACCCTTTTCAGTGGTGATAATCTCATTGTGAACTTACACTAGAACTGCTCAATACCTATACCAGTCAGAACACACTTTGTTCAGACAAATGGTTTAACTCTACTGAGACTGAAAATCTTAAATGGAAAAAGTGGTGCAGATTTGAAATAATGTATGTTAAGACTGGAGCTTTTGTAATTTTTGATCTGGGTGGCTTAATATGTGAGATGGGTATTAAGTATCTCAGACAAGAATAGTGAATATCTCCGTTAAATAAATGAATGAACTCCGAAGCCAAAAATTTTTTTGTGTTGGTTTTTATTTTCTCCATCAGACATTTTTGAAACAAAGTACCCCATGATAATAAAGCTAAATATAGTTGAAAATTGATCTCAAGTATAGTGCTAAGTAGCCAATTATTTAAAAAATAGTGTAAAACTTCTGTGTCAAATTTTTCTGCTTCTGGGATGATGGATAAAACGTATCATTTCTATAATCTAGCATCAAGCAAGTATTATTTCTAGGTAAGGTCTATCTATAAAGCATATCAAGGCAATGTTGTGACACTATCTGCATTTCAGTCCATATTCCAATATACCATCCATGTGTTGAAATTTTTTATTAATCAGTTTTTACTGCATACAAAGGAAGAAAAGTAGTAATTTCAACTTAAGCTGTATTTTGTATATGATAAAAAAGAGAGATGTGTTTGGTAGTGAAATTGCAAAAATTGCAGCTGAAATGAAGTATTCAGACATTAAAGACGCTGACAGACAATCAATGCTACGAAACAGAGATCTGCACTTTCAAAGGTCTGGGTACTGAAGTGTCTGATTCATGTCTGGTTTTAAATTATCATTATGGGGAAGTACCTTTTTAATGAGTTACTTCCTCTTGTAAAAAAAAAAAAAGACATCTTCACCTTCTTGCATTGGTTGTCTGCATTCAGTAGGACCTGGCCTGCCATGTCCTCAGGCAGCTACTGTTTCAGAGCTCTAATTATGCTTTTTAACCCACTTTTTTGTGTCTATGTTCTTACATACTTCTATGTAATTACCAAGTTTGGTAGTAGGACTCAGGCAAATACCTTTAGCATGACTTTAGCCTATACATTACTGAGTATGCTGTATTATTACAAGATATTTCCTATGCTTCAAGCCACACTTTTAATTCACAGAAGTTAAAAAGACTTCAAGCACACTAACTCTAAATGCAGAGACCACAACTAAAACTCAGACCATATTCAAATCAGCATACTAAGTTCAATCAAAAGTGTCAGGGAAGTTGAAATTTGGCCTTAGTACTTTCGATAAGTGTCTGCTTGGCACTTCTAGCTGCTGCCTGTCTCTGTCTGCCAAGTGTCTGATACCACAGCTGGTGTTTGTGAGACTATTATCCTTCAGCTCATGAAGAGGGAGCTTTACTATGAGTGCTACATTTTTTCAGGATAAACCAGTTGCATTTTGTAACCCTGCAAAGCAGCAGGTGTAATGATTGTTAATATCAGCTAAATAGTACTGTAATTTAAAAAGAACTGATATACATGTGAAACTGTTGTGCTCATTTTCAACACTAAATTATCGAATCCAAAGATTGGTGTTGGAAACTACTTTCCATTATGCAGAGGAGTAAGAGTATCTAGTTTGGGCAGCTTTGGTATTTCACTTGGGAGGTTAGTTGGATTTTGTGAAAACTTGGACAATACTTAGTACTGTTTCTTAGTTCCTATTCTCTGTCCTGTGAAACTGGGGAGCACAGACAGGGCCTGAAGAAAAAGTGTTCTGGTTGCATGCCTGCTACAAATGATAAGAATTGTTAGATTTTAGCCAGCACATGAATTAAGCTTGATATTTAATTATAGACCAATTAAAAAAAAAAAAAAAAAAGAAAAATTTATGTGCTTTCTTAGTGTAAACACTTTACTGTGTTCTATACTTCATTTGCAATAGTCATATCATTAATGAGGTAAAAAATAGTTAAATGAGTAGGCAAACTTTTCTCCATGAAGCTATCATGCGTGCTTTTAGCCTGCATGCATCCTGTCTCTCACACTTTCTAAAACAATTGATACACTACAACAGGAAAAGAAAAACATGCTTACTAGCTCATTTGGAATTTTAACTGGGAAAAAATTGTTGTCTTCAATGGAGACAGGAAACAAAGCAGCAAAACCCATATTAAAATACAGTTAAGAGTAAGAATATAAGAATAGATTCCATTACAGGGATACTGTAAAAAGAAAATGCATAATTAAGGCACTCAGTACAACATAACACTGTGCCATAGTGAGGCATTCCAACACCCATATGGTTATGATGATGATGATGGCTACTTAGCGTCTGGAGTTCCTAGTTGGTTACCATACTGTAATATTTTTGTTATCTTTTGGTTACTGATGAGTGCTTGCAAACTTATAAGCTTCATAAATTAAATGGTTTGTTTTAATCGGAATTTTCTTGGTGTCTAAAAACTCACTGCATAAGCAACAAAAAAGCCTGAATTGATTATTATTATATATTTCTAATGACTGAAGACATAAGTATAGTTTATTTTGGAAATAATTAGCATTATGTATGCTGTTCAAAATGCCCTGAAAAATTAGCATAAAGTAATAGAAGCTCTGAAATACTTTGAAGTACATTGAGGAATATTGAAGTCTACTTGTTCCACACAGCTGTAGCATTGGCAAAAGATTCTTCAAAGCAATGGCCAATTAACAGATCCTTTGGCATGTGGAAAAATGACAAAAGTACTCCTGTCAAAACCAAAGTTAGTGGATATGTTTTAACAGTTTGTCTTATTTAATTTGTTAATTTAAGAAATGTGCTAGCATTAAAAAGAATTAAGAGTGGTCTCAAGGCTAGGCTTTTTAACAATAATAGCCTTGGTATTTTTTTTGATTCAGCTCAAAAATCTGTGCTAAGTACATTAAGTTTAATCAAATGAAGTTTCTACTGAAACTTTGCAGTGTAATCTTTCCTAAGTCTCTTTTCTAGATGGTAAATTAAGCTTACTATTTGATTTATCAAATCAGTTATCCAAGATGCATGTATCTCTACTAAGCTTGAGATGCTCAAAGAGGATGGAACTGAATGACAGTGGTTTTGAAGTTCCAGGTTGGAACTTGAATTTGTTATTTTTGATCTCAGAAAAATATTTAATAATGATCAGCCAACACAAGTGAAATAAATGGAAACTTGCTAAAGTGTTTAAAAAAAAAAAAAAAAGAAAAAAGAAAAAGCGAACTTTATTGAGTTCTGAAAATACAGGCTTTCCACAACATTTAATTATAATTTTCATTATAGCCTGTGGTGACTTCTTTGGTTTTAGACATCACTGTAAGTGTTACTTGGAAGCACAGCATTCTGTGTTGCCTTCTGAAATGCCTTTTCTGGCTACTTTTCCAGACTGTCTTCCTCTATTAAAAAAGCATGAAATAATTTGTATTCATTAATGCACAAATATATTCTTCTTTCATAAAGTCTTAATTGCCTGTGAATTGCTACAGTCCTTTAAAAGATGGTAAGTGATGAATGTAATTTGGTGTACTTTAAGGATGTTTGAGGCCAAAGACAGTGTTTGTTGCCCAATATTTAATTAACTAGATTTTATCAAATAACAAATCAGTTATAAATTGTATTCTGTGGCATTTAGCAGCTTTTGTGTGGGGCTGCAGTAAAAATGGTAAGTTCTTTGCTTGTCTTCAGATGATAACAGTTTGTATAAAAATATTGTTCTGACATGAAACCTGATTTCATTTGGAGGGACTGAGTACAGAGCTGGCTTAATTACAAACGTTCTGTTAACCCTCAGCTAATGGAATTCAGACCCAGATCACTGATTCATACTGGAAAACCAATTGCAGTTATAAATGCTTGCATTAAATCCAGGTTAATTTCAAGAAGATTATGCGAATTCTGGATAAACTTGGTGATCTGTGTAGTTTTAAGAACACAGTTTTTTGGATCGTTAACCTTCTGGATTTCAAAAATATTTTATTTTTATCTTTTAAATTATTGTTTTGCAATAAAAAAGCTCAGATTAAATAATTTATTAGTAAGAAACAGGCAGACTAGAACTAGACACCTGCCACACAAAAATCTCAAAGTGCTTTGTGAAAATATTAGCACATTTATTTTAAATAGTAAAATCTCAAGAAGTAGAGGTTCTATGTCATTGAAAACAAAAGACCATTGCAGAATCAAAGCTAGAATGTGAGTCTCTTGATTTTAAATTCCATGTTTTAATAATGAGACTACATTATATTTCCAGGATAGCATGTAGGCCTTATATCTGTCTTCCCGCCTTATTATATAGAGAAAAGTCTTACCTTATTGAAAGTGAATATTCTAGAAATGTTTCAAATTCCATTTAGGCAGAGTGACTGAGAAGAAAATCTGAAGGAAAGTAACAGCTATTGAATGTATTAAACCTATATTCCAGAGCAACAAATCTTACTATTTAGCCTCATTTGAATCTCATTCATGAGAGTTCTGTTGTTAACTTGATCCAGATGACAGATCAAAGCATAGTTCTCTATTGCCACCTTGCTAAAATATTTTTTAAAAGACAGTTTTAATATTATAGTTTTACAGTTACAGATTGCTGTTAAGCTATTTAGTCTGTTACCAGTCAATCAAAGACTTTCATTTCACTTCAGTAGATCCTTAATTAAACTCAACAGAAATTTAGGAGGACAAGAAGTATCTGTCAGTTTTCTTACCGTGCTAGATCATAAATTCTTTGGTAAGTGGGTTAAAAATTCAGTTACACATACCATTCGTGACCTTGACAGCTTGGCAAATAGTGATATTGAATGATCAAAGGCAACTGTTTCAAGCCCTAAGGGTTAATATACCTGTGCACCTAGATTTAAGGTGCTTTTAATTCTTCTATCATTCTTTTATTTATGCTTTCAAAAGTAATGTAACAGAAGGTCTTGGATGTTCTTGAATAGGAGTTTTACATATGTGCTGGAGATGTTGCGGGAAATTGTGGCATTGCCAAGTCAGTAGGTGGTATTCTTCCTTTGCAGCAAGCACTGAAGCACTCTCCTAATGTGCTGATATGGGGCCCAGACCATGAGGATTTACTGTGGGTGTGATAAACCAGTGTCCTATAATACATGCACCTTTCTGTGTGTTTGTGTAGGTGCATGTATGTAGGTGTACGGGTGTGAAGCCCTGGCATCCTGAATGAATTCCAATGTGGCTAATTAATTTCTTCCTCAAATAGAAATATACCTGACATTTCAAAGGCTATGAAAGATTAAAAGAGCTAGCAAGGAAAGCAAACAGAAGTAACATTACAGATTTTTGTTCAGAAGGACCTGAAAGGGTTGTATTATTCCTCTTCATGGCTTTGCTTTTCTTACTCCTTCAGAAATCCTTCTGTTCACCCTCTTCAAGCTTTCTACTTTTGAATGTCTGAAATTATGTTTTGTACTTCTTAAGTCAAAGCTAAGCATACCTGGAAAATACAGTTCAGTGTGGAAATACAACACTCGGACAATAGTTAAGGCAAAGACAAACAGAACCTCAAAATCATATTAGTTGTCATTGTGAAGAGCTAATGAATAAAACCGGAAAGGTTTTAGAAATAATGTTTTGCAAAATATTTAGCATCATTTTAAGAAAACAGTGACAATCACAGGTCATGTACAAGTTTGGATGATTTGATGATCACTTGAGTGGAAAAGAATTTCTCATTTCACATTTCTTATATATTTTGATTTTCTAGAACAGGCATACTAAAGGAAGTCTACTATTACATTAACGTTTCTTTGTGTGTGTTTTACTGCAATCTGACATCCAAAAGGAAGAAATATTAGAAGGGGTTTATTTATATTTCAGCACCAAATTAGAAAGATGACATCATTCATTTACAGTTCTTATGCCATGACATGTCTAATCCCTGACACCTCATTAGAGGGGACACTTTTAGGATTGCATATATCATCTTGTTTAACTTTTGCATTCTTTTATGGAACACAGTTGAAAGGTAGGAAATTTAAGGCTGTTCATTGATAAGAAAATAAACCAATAAAATTTTAGGAGCTTCCCCAAAGAGTTAGGGTATTATAGTTTTTACAGTAAGTGGGTTATTATTTGTCTATTAATTCTCCATCTTTTCCACTCTTTTGTTCAAAAGGCCTTCCTCTTTGAATCTAAAGACGAGCAGACCAACTATGATGTTTTATATTGAGTTTGTCTTTTGGCAAAATCAGTAGAAATTCATAGTTGAAATTCATACAGTTGTATGCTTCCATCTTCTTATCTGGGAGGGAGAAAATGAAATGGTTCTGAATATGCAGAAAATAGCATTTAAAAATGTGAAATTATACCCTATAGTGCCAGAGTGATTCCTATTCAAAGGAATCCACCACTTGACCTCTGGAAGACATTGATTCTGTAGCATACTGAGAAGATGCTCTTTTAGTGCTATCAAGATGCTCAGAAAGAGTCTGACACTGGCTGAAGCATGTGCATATCTGATCTGTGGTTGTTCCTCTGTCTTGTTATTGTGAATGACTTAAAAGTTTGGTTTGGCTGTTTGTTTTCACTTGAACTGAGTACAGGTCACCTCCTGTGAAATAGTTTTCTATGATACGTCCAATGGACACATAAAGTGCTTGAGAAGCATTGTGACAATTTTTTTTTTAAAAAAAAAAAAAAAAAAACAAAAAAAAAACATAAATTTTTTTTTTTTTTTCCTGTGGTTCATTGTTTTCCTCACATTAGATTTTTTTTTTACTTAAAATACTGTGTAATATGAACATTTAATTTGCTTTTGTTCAACTCTTTTCTACTTAAGCAAAACCAAAACAACAATAAACAACAATAAAAAACAAAACAAAGCAAGACCCCAAATATTAACATTGGGGAATTGAGATTTTGCATTTTCCATTAAAATATTCTTACTAGGGAATTTTTCCTAAAGGAGATTTTCAGATAGGGTTGCTGTCATAGGGAAATCAATCAATGATAGTCCTGGAAGTAAAGAAAAAATAAGTACTGTATATAATAAGATAGCTGGTATTATGAGCAAGGTTTGAATTATTCCGGTCTACGTATTTCATGATATGGGATAATTGTAATAGTGATAAAGTGCACTGATGTATTCTGTTATCTCATAGTAATGTTGATTTTATTATCTGTACACAACAGTAGCTGAAATGTTGCTTTTTTTTTAAGATCTGTATCTAAGACTTACTTTCATTCAGTAACATGTCAAGTTCCATAATCACTTATTTTTCTAAGTGCCTGTGTCTCTATCACTTGATTATCTGTTAACTTAGTGCTTAGCAGGGTGATCTTGGTGTACAATCAAATAAATATCCCTTCTGACTGCTTTGTGCAATGCTACTTTATGCAGTCTACTGAGACAGAAGATATGTTCACATACTTTTATCTTCTATTTCTGTTTCCTTTTCTCTCTGAGACAGCCATCCAGACTTTTGTTAGATTTTTACAGCCAAAAAAAAAAAAGTAAAAGGAGCTAAGAAGGAGCTAAGATCTGCCTAAAACCCTGTTAGAGTGATACATTCCAACATTTAATAGAATCATCTCACATTTTAAACAGACACAGAACAGAATGAAACTGATGGCAGATAACTATGATGATGACCATCACCACTACCACCACCATCACCACCACCACCATCATCGATCTCCTGGAAGGCCACAACACTCCAACCACAGACCCTCTCCAGATCAGGTTAGTCACCTCTTTTTTCACCTTCTGTTTTATAAGTTTACTTTTTTGATATTTCAATATAAAATACGTATTTCAAAGAAAAAATAAGCAAGTTATGTGTTATTTGAACTGAAACTATTGGCTCTGGTATTTATTACCACCCCTAAACCAATTTAAACATTTTGGCTTTTTGTCTGATGTCTTATATTTTTCTTCCTTATGTTTCTTTAGAAGGTTTGCAGCTATTTTCTGTGTTTCATAACTCAACATTTTCAGTAGGAAATCAGTGAAAAATTTTCTACATAGTGATTACTAGTGACTGCTAGTGATTTCAGAAGTATGCACTTTTGGGAATAATTTTAGTATTGAAAAACCCATGCAGCATTTCCCATTGGCAATTTGTAAACCAGTGGTTCTAAGCTGTTTTTGAAAGTATCTTTCTGTTGAAGCTTTCAAATACCAGATACAGCTTAAAATGAAGTGATGCATTTTTAACTAGGCAAGATGAAGCAAATTCCAGAGATCATAGAATCATAGAATAGTTAGGGTTGGAAAGGACCTTAAGATCAATGTTTTATTTTAAAAATGTTTAGTATGTTTGTGTGCATGCATGTATGTGCATATGAAATGCTAAACCACAAGAAATACAAATAATAGAAGCTAAACCGTAGTTCATGGAATTTCAGGACCTTCTCTTTTGAAATGAAAACATATATGTAAGCCATGCTGCCAGCATGTCATGTGTTTTCAGCTGATCCCGGGTGCCACTGTTCCGTTTCAAATCATTGTTGATACTAAAATATTTTATAAATTCATAATGTCTGGGTAGGAAAAAAAAAAAAAAGAAAAAAAAAAAAAAACAAAAAAAAAAAAAAAAAAAAAACAAACCAAAAAAAAAAAAAAAAAAAAAAACAAAAAAAAAAAAAAAAAAAAAAAATTGAGAAATTCTTAAAATTTTTTCCTGAAAATAAAAA
>JBAFWW010033074.1:0-22170 GCA_036873685.1 Agapornis canus | reverse complement strand
AAAAAAAAACCAACAAAAAAAACAAAACAAAACCAACCCAAAAAACAAACAAACAAACAAAAATCCCCTGAATAACAGAATACAGAATCCTTCAATTTCTTGGAACATGTTAAGAACAACTTTTTCTTTTAGAAAGTGAAGAAAGATATTAAGGACTTGCTGTCTTGGTTTTTGTTCTCTTTGTGATTGACAAAGATAAGTTTGCTGAGTTTAGAAAAGAAGACAAAATTGTCTGAAAATAACCAGAAATTGAAATAAAAAAGATTTTGGGTTTGTGAAAGGACTAGAATGAGAAAAATAGAACAGAGGCAAGAGATGTAAAAAACCAGGTAACAACAACCTCTGTGTTGGAGAATCTTGGACACTAATTCAAGAAATCTGAACCTGTAAAATTTGAGGGACAAGACAATGTAAGCAAGCAGACATTTAGTGAAGAAGACAGTTTATAATGCACCGTAATGGGTTATTCTGGGAAAAGAACAGATAAAAAGCATAATGAAAGTATGTATCAAAACACCTTGAAGAGCTTAAAAAAAATTAAGAAATTTTATGATTGATGGAAATGGGTATATAATTAAAGATAGGGCACATGAAGTACTATCCATTTTACTAGTATTTACTACTAATAATCTCAGTTTTACTCTGAACTACTTAATAGTATATTCAGCAGCTTTTACACAGGATATAGGAAATCCTTGAAGGCTTAAGGGAAGTAAACAACTCTCATCTTTGTATATAAAATGTATGGGGATCTATGAGTATTATTTTAGACCCTGGAAAGTTATAGAATAAATTATCAATCAGTGAATCAATTGAAAGCCAACAGTCATTTTATTGTTCATTTTCAGTATCTTGATGTCTGTATCAGAGTGTATGACATTATCTACCCAGTCATCTCAGTGTGTGTCAAATCTTTTTATACGTGCTCTGCCTTTATCCTCCTTCTTAATCATCAACTGGTGGATCCTATCCTAGACCAGATAAACTATTTTTATGTTATTTTTTTGAAGCTATAAAATTGTTTTTCACTGTGTAGTCACTTTGTTCTTGCTCTCTTTCCTAGTGACAGCTATGGGCCATTCTCTAGAACAGAATGCAGGTCTAGATGGCTGTTACATAACACACCCATCCTATATTTAGTCTGCCTGTATTTATCAAGGACAAATTATGTCAAGCAAATCTAATTTCCTTTGATAGGGTAACTGGCTTTGTGGCTAAAAATAAAGTGGTAGCTGTTACATTCTTTGCAGTCATAAATATATATATTTGTAATGTACAAATAAATACATGATTTGTAATGTAATTAATATAAAATACATTACAATAGAAAAGCTGTAACCAGAATACTATTTTAATTAGTTATGAAATCACCGTGAGGTGAGTATGCAACTGATACAAGTAACATGCTACAGACAGATTTTCCATTACTCATTGTCAGACAGGGTTCCAAAGGGGTCTGCCTTTTATCTGCTCCTGCAGAGTATTCTTTTAGAAATTATATCATTGATGAAATAGAAGAAAACATTAATATTGCTGATAACGAACAAAGCTGTAAGAAGCTTCACACATAGTAGGAGCAGTTAAACTACTCACTAAGCTATTCCAGTCTCAATAAACTAGAGAGAAAGTCTAGAATAAATAATCTGAAATTCAGTAAAGACAATTCCATTTACAAGGGAGAAATCATACACACTGATGAGGCAGTAACATGGAAAAAGGAATCTGGATTGCACAATGTAACACCATTGCAATGAAGTTGCAATTCTGGGATGGAAGTAATTCTGGGATGGAAGTAATACTGGAAAAGATGCAGCAAGCAATTATTCTGTTCTTTTGAACACTGCTGAGACCTCATATGTAAAGCTGTATACAGTTTCAGTCACCATACCCTAGAGAAAGATAGACAAATTAGAAGGGGACCAAAGGAGAGCAACAAGAATGATAGGAGCTTTAGATAATATGACCTATGAGGAAGGCTTAAAGAACTGGGTTTGTTTAGTCTAGAAAGTACTAAAGAGGAGACATAAGTCTTCTAATACATAAAATGTTTTAAAGGAAACTATGATCAATTGTATTCCAATGCCTACTGGAGAAAGAGTAGGAGTGGTAAATATAATTTTACCAAAAATGACTATGTTAGTTGTTATTAAAAAAAAAAATCAAAAACAAAACCTTTTTTTCACAGTGAAGTCTAATAAATTTGCAAGTGGAAAGAAAATGTGGACATTCTTTCATATAGGTGTAATGGAGGCTCCTTTCTTGTAGATTTTTAAGAACAGGTTAGGCGAATATCTGTAGCACATGATAATAGCTTTATTTTACCTTGTGTTGCGCTGCGCTTGGAGTAGGTGTTCATCTGAAGTACTGCCATCCCTAAATTTCCAGACACTGTGAGAAATGGATTAGCCCAGAGAATGTTTGATTATAAAGCATGGAAATAGGAGATCCAAAGCAAAATCTTTGCTGAAACAATCTTTGAGAACAGGACTGCCAGTGATAATCATGAGTGAACTGTAGCTGTTGCTTTAGGTTACATTTTTCAATCAAGGACTTTTTTTTCTTTTTATACTTTCTGTGTTGTGTTATTCATCATTTTATGCAGCATTCTTTTGTACAGCAATTAGATTGCCATGTGCAATACAAACCTGTATTTCCCATTCAGTTGTGTTTTGCACATAAAATCTAGATACATGGCCATAATCTAACATACTGCTAGAGGTTTGAAACCACAGAATAAACTGAGAAAATAGGAAAGTTGCAGATCATCAGAAGGCATTTTTAATTTTCTAAGGGCATAAGAAAGTGGTGCATATTGTAACATAAATGCCATTTAATATAGTGAATGCTAGGGTGGGTATTTGAAATGAATGTAATGAAGAATAAGACATTTCTCAGTGACGGAAAACACTATACTGTAAGTCTATACTCCTTTAAAGAGAACGGTGTGCCACCAGTCTCTTGGAAGAAATGTACATACACATCCTGCTTGAGATATGTATGCTTTTTACATGGTGATGTTTGGTTTGGGTATTTTTCTTATATCTGTTACTCGATATCATATAGGCAGCATGGTTCCAGATGTAGTAAACGATAGGATCTCTGACGTTTGAAGGAGCTAGTCAGGCACATTTTTCAGATGCAATGGATGTGTTTAGGTCTCCTAGTTCTTGGGAGCCAAGTGTCCAGCCACTTCTTCCCTTTATTCCCTCTCTTTCTGCTTTTCTGTTTAGGGTGAGGTATAGGTTGACAATCTTCTATTTTGCCCTTGTATGTCTGGACTTAAACTCTGGGGAAGATGTAAGAAAGCTTCACAAGCAGTAGGAAGACTCTGGCTCTTCTCTGCTTATACCCGTGGTCATGTTACAATGATTCATGATGTGATCCCTCATTATGTTTGTGTATCTGATTTTTATTTGATACAAATAAATTCCTGGGGATTGAGTGCTGCCATGTCAATAGCATTGCAATACCAACCGTTTTTACTAACCTTCAAAAAATTTGGGGAAAAAGATAATTTTGTAGCTTTACAGTAAAATCTTAAATTTATTTACTTCAGTTTTGGCTTGAGAGCTGGCAATCTTTCTTAAATTCCACCTGGAAACATTCTGGCAGTCAGCATGCATCCTGGAGTGTGGACGTAATACTTCTAGCATGAAAATGAGTTTAATAAGCATTCTGTACTAGTTTCAATTTCCAAGGAGTTGTAATACATAGCCACTTGTAGAGTGCATTGCAGTAATCTAATCTAGACCATTGCATCCAAGATCTATCTGGAACACAAGAAAAAAACAAAACAAAAAATCAAAACCCACAAAACCAAAAGTCAGCTAACATGGCTGTGTAAATTTGAATTTCCACATCTAGAAGCTGCCCTACCCGATAGCATAGACTTCATCACAAAGCCTGCTGTCCAACTCCCCGCCTCTCTTATTTCTCACCTTTACATGTTTTTTTACTTGTTTTCCTTAAAAGCATTTTCTCTTGGCCTCAGTTGCCCACATCATCTTTAAGTTTACTTGCTTGTGTTGAAGATGTTTTGAAGGAAGCGCCTGTTTGCATCACACAAGTGACTGTGTGCTCTTGAAGCAAATTGTTGTTACTGCTTAAAGTTGATAGGAATCAGCATATCTGTATTATTCCCTGCCACAGCTGCCTTGCTGTACTACAGTCCTTTTGTAATTTTTTTCATGCACTTTTAGTATCTTAACAGGCCTGTAAGTTACTAACCAACAGGGAATTCTATCTTGCTAGCCACAGCTCTGCTCAAATTGTGACATCTCATTCTCTTTGATTTTCTAATCTGAAGCCTTACTGACCCTCCATATATATATCCCATTCTGAGTCTCAAGCTCTAGTCACCTGTATTCACTTACTATTAAATTTCTGTGGGCATTTTAAATTCCTAGCTATCTCTGAAACAGTCATTAATTTATGGGCACGTATGACAGATCTCTAATTCTAGGATGTTCTCCACAAAACAAATAGCATTCTTTTGCTATCACCCAGGACTTTCTTGTTCAAGTTCATAAGATCATTGCTATGCGGTTGAAAGGTCCTTAGTTCAAGTTGCTGCTTATAGACTGCATGGTAAAAGAGTGTACTTCATTATTTTGATTACAAGTGGCATCTCTACATAAAAGAAGAGACTTATAAGAAGTCTCTTCTTATGTAGGTAATCTAAGACACGTACGTGTATAGGATATACTTAAGTTAGTCTGATGACCTTTTTAACAGGATTTTATGCTATTTGAGAGGGCATATAGAAGAATTTGAGTCTGCATTCACACAGTAGAAGACTGAAGATTTAACAATCTAAAGAATTTTCATACTTTAGGACTTTGTTGCTAATTTTGATGATCATAAAAATGATCAATTCTTCTTACTTCCCATAGTAGTGGAGATTTTTAAAGACATAAAATGTAAGGTGTTTCTCCTATCATAACAGTTTTCTGAAATCCTAAGCTGTAGTTGAGTCAAAGCCGAATGCCTTACGTCATGGTCACCAAGGCTACAAATGTGTTTTAATTTTGTTTTATGATGAGAGATGATATTCTCGTAAAAAGAATCTGATGTTCAGAAAAATATGAATATCATAGGGAATGCCATAAGGCTGTAGGAGGTCGCTGCTTTCCAAAATGTTGTCCCTGTTCCTAAAAGCTTTAATTGAGGATGGAATGTCACATGGTGTCTAAGCATATAGCATATCCTTTTACCTCTTTTAATCCATTCTATGTATAGATTTTGTTCCAATATAAAATATTTTGGGTGGTCATTCTACAAGGTGGTGGTGTTTAGAAAGAATGTGTTGCAAACTCACCATCAAATTTTACTCCGAAATCTCAGCAGAGAGGCCTAAAAGGTAGTTCAAGTTTCTGAACTACCCTCTTACCTAAAGGAAAAGTTACCCTTATTAGAACAGTGATGGGGCACTATGTATCTGTGAAGCTTCTCCTACTGCCACCTTTCAAGTCAGAAAACCAACTTTTAAAGAACTAACTGGTTCCTAACTTAATATTAAATACATGTTATTTTAAAAATATTATTTAAAGTATGGTGGTAAACTTATTCATTTGAGAAAAGAAATCATATGCAATGATGCATGAAACTTGACAACAGTCTGACTTACCAACTTTAAGTTCCTATCAACTTTAACAAAACAAGTGGCAAAGTTGGAGTATGCCACTAAAAATGTAACATTTTGAAGAAGACCATGTGCTTTCAAAAAAAGTGTTTATTGATTTGTAAAGTGGTGACTGGTCTTGGCAACAGGTCTTTGTTCATCAGCTGGAACTGCTAAATATCCTTGGAGTTGCTGAAAGACGATATGTGAAAAACTCTGAACTGATCAGATGGAATTTTGTTTGAGGTAGCTGGCTTTGAAATCAGAGCCACAGGACAGTCAAACAACAATTATTATTTTAATGTCTGAACCTGATCTGCAAATCACTGTATTGATCCATATGTTATTTTAGGGAAAAGAAGTGCATGCTACTTTGTGTATTTTGGCAGCCTTGGCTGTTAGCATAATGCCTTATGTTCTGTGGCAATACTGGAAAATTGCCAACCTCAAACTCCTGAGTAGGCCTTAGGAATATTGAAACTGGGATTTGTCTTTAAAAAAGGAACATAAAAACAAACAACACAAAAGGAGGACAAACATAAACCAAACCAGATTATTTTAGTTTATTCAAATAAGCATAAAATTCTTCAAATTGCTTTAGGCTGTGAGTAGAACATTCAATCTGAGCAGAAGTTTACATATCTGGAAAACTGCAATATCACATTTGGAAGTTTTCTGCAACATTGAAATTTTGTCCTGTAATTGGGAAAGAAGAAACAAAAGTAAAGGAAAACCCAAAGCACCAGTGACATTTTAGTATATAAAAAGTACTGATATGTTGTAGCTGACCCAGATTTTCCTTACTATCTTGTGTGTTTCTTTATCCTGCATGTTTACAAGTTGTATTTGGGCAGGTATGAGCTTGCCCTTGTCTGTTCAGTAAATGTTTGTGAACTTGTTCTGCTGGTGCCTCAAGCTGCAAGGAAGCACGCAATTGCATTAGAACAGTGCTGAGCCTGCACTAAGCTCATTGGAGTCACATGGATTTATTTAATTTAGGAATTTGGGCAGGGCAAGTTTTGCTTGATGGCACATTCAGTATAAACAATCCCAGCCATATCCACTGTAAATAAGTAGTATTGTGCTAAATTAGTATTTTGAGATGTCAGGAGTGCAGTGCGAATATAAATGGTTTCACATTTTTAAGTATTTCCTCTGATTTTTGCTATACATACTCTTCCCCTGGAACAAAGAACTTGTGATTCATATCACACATTGTTCAGACTTGTTGAACTGAATGCAATAAAATCCTATCTGTATCCTGGTCACCAGTAAAAGGTCAATTTCCTGATTAAATTTTATGCCATTATAATAGCTATACTGTTTATTATAAACTCGGAGTAGCAAATGCTTGTTTTCTAATGAGGATAAAAGTTCTGTCTAAGCATTTCATAAAGTCAGTAAGTGTTATCATATGCTTATCACAATAGAGAGATACAAAGGATTTTTTTTTTGCCTCTGACATCTTGAGTATTTCTGTCTACCTTAAAAAGAGAATTGAAGTAGTCTTCTGCAGAAACTTGCACAGATTTTGAGGATAATATGGCTGGTTTCAAGCCTAAATTTCATTGCAGATTACATTGTGGTTATGATGGAACAAAACAAAGATCCTGGAAATTTGAAAGGGTGTACTCTTGAGTTTGAATTTATCTTTCAGGGATACTCTAGTTCTTGACTTTGGTACACTGCCATTTTACAGTTAACAAACATTGTGCTCTACTCAAAATCTCTTACTGTAAGTAAAAGCCAATAAAAGCTTGTAAGATTTGTTAATGCTTCTGGTATGCCTACCTCTTAATTGTAATTATATTGTAGCCAGATGATCTTTCATATGCCTCTCAATTATATTAAATTTGTAATTTGACTAAAAGAACAGCTAAACTGGAACTGTATTAGAAGTAGAAAGTAGACAATAGCTTTTGCTGTCTATGGTACCTCCAGGAGATGGATTTTGTATATTGAAAAATTCTACCTCTCCTTTGCTTACAGAAATGAATTTATTTTATGTTTTGAGGTTTAATGAATGTGATATAAATGTATACATACTGTGCAGTATGTGTATATTTTTATATATATATATATGTTAGCTTTGCCATTTTTTCCACATATGGAAGAATTTTTTGAGATCATGTTTAGCTATAGAAACCTCTCCCCTCACTTCCCCTGAATGTGTGTGTTAGAATATACAACACTTATGTAGAGGTTTACATTTATCTTATAATTCTTACTAGAAAAATTAGCTGCCACCATCATAGTCTAAAACAGGGCTTTAGACCAGCTGAAAGAGCCAAAAATGCATTTCTGGGAGACAGTAACTTGATAACAAAAGTTGCATATCTGGCACTGGTTACTTAAAGTGAGATAACATGTCACAGGCTTTCACTACAAAGGGGACCATAAATTTTTGCATTGCAAATCTGATTTCACGGACCACTTCTTGTGAGAAGCATTGAGTTTCCGCTTCATCTAGTGATAAAACTTTAGAATGCATGAGTATCTGGTGAAATATCTTATTCATGTTAATGCTAGCCTGTGTGTTGTAAAGTGGTCAGAAACAACCTTTCACTTACCCTCATTGCCAATATTTATGTTTGATTTTAACCCAACTATATACAAATAAAACAAATGGTGAGATGGGTTTTGTGGTCATTTTCATAACTGGGTGATGCATGGTTACTTGTGACCCCCTCTGTTATGGATAGGTTTAAAAATAAACCTGTGACATAAACCCATATTGCTGAAGCAATTCTTGAGATTTATTCAACCTTTGGAATATACAAAAGAAACATAAAATAAAGACCTTCTAAAACTCTACTCCACAAAGCCTTAAATGAACCCACTGTTAGTCTTTCCCCTTTCCAATTATAGGCTCAGTTCTTCAAATCATTCATGCACAAAACTCTTCTGTAGTCAATTGTTTTATGTATGGAGAGTTTGTGAGATTAGTCCTTGTCAATGTTTGCTCCTAGAAATTGAGTAGCAGATAAAAGTCTCACTAAGCTCTGGAAGATTTTGATTTTAGACTAAGTTCTTGATTTGAAAGAAACGTCATTGCTTAGCAGGTAGATTTCTGTGTCACAAGGGAAAATTAGTATTTGTAAATACAATTATTTGCTATAAGTAGGATAGTTTCACAGACCAGAGCCAGAAGTTACATTTTTAATGACCCATTAGTAGCCATAGATAATAAGGAAAGTAGCATAAATCAGTCATCAGAAAGTTAGTTCAAGAGATGAGCAGGTTATCGCTAGATTTATTTAACCCAAGTTAAGACATTAATTCTTAGCATGCCAGCACATGAAAGGGTAATGTGATGAGCCTGTCACTAAGGGTCTTCTATTGTGGGAAGAGAGCCAGAAAAGCTTTAACTCATCAAGGTTTTAATGTTGCCTGTGATGCAAAAGCTCTTGTCTAAAAAGAGATAAAGGAGATTAGGATTATTTTTTTCCTTTTAATTTAAAGAATGGATTTTATAATGATACTTGCATGCCACAGAAACAAGGGGACCTGTGCTGTAGTTCAGCTTCATCAAAGTATTTGCTGTCTGTTTTTTGAGTGAGTTTCACTGTATTCTTCACTTCAGGTAGCTAAATTTTATACACCAGCAGGTCTTATGGTAATGTAGAACCTTCCAGTTTCTGAGTGCATCTGCATTAGGGTTCTAGTTCTGACCAAGTGTGCAGGTCTGAATCAAATGTCCTGATCATTTCTATTCCTGCACTGTGGTTCATGTCCAGAAGGCGGTGTTGGAGTGGCCACACTGAATTCCTTTTTGATTAAATGTAAGTGAAAGATGCATTCCTGGAGGTCCCCGAACACAGTGAAATTGCTAAAGGGAATTCAGTCTTGGAAAAATTAATCCAGAATAACCCACCAAGAAAGTTGTGCTGTACAGATGCCCATTCTTAGTGGCACTTAAATTGGCTACAGATCTGTTGCTGTTGCAATATATTGCCAAGTATGATCTCTTCCAACTAGTTCATGTCCACTAGCATTTGAGAGTATGGTATATGCAGAATGGTTATGAGTAGGCGTATAATTTCTGGCACCTAATTAGTAAAATATTTTAGATATACCTAAACATGTAGACCACAATTAAAGTTATCCTTTGTTTCTGACCTCCCGTGTAATGTAGCCACTTTTATCTGAAAACTGCTGTCTCAAATTTACTACTGAAACTGATGAACCTTAAAAAATTTATGGTTGAGAAATCTGCCTGCAAAACCTTTATTGAGATACACTTCAATAATAAAACAGAAGATGTCTTTGTAAAAGCATCATACATCTTGTGTGTACTGTTTTCCAAGAACAATTCTTCAGGTTTCTCATTTTGCTATTTTGAAGCAAGGTTTGAGGGGTTTTAACATTTGATTTTGTGGCAGTTGGATCAGAACAGTAGATCATATTTAGTAACACCAGATATTTCTTTTTAAGATGTTAAGCAGATATAATAAGTAGCAGCATAGAAAAAAAGGATAGCAAAAGGTGAGATAAAATCAGTGAATTAATGTGTGAGTAGCCCATGTACAAAGACTTTCATAGTACTTGAGATTATACAATTGTATCATACCTAAATATATGTCCAAATTAGAGACTTGGATGTCACTCTTTAAAATACAAGGTATTCAAAATCTTCAATATTTTGAATTTATAATACAATTATAATAACTAAATGTGTATAATAATTCAAATGGTATTTCTGGAATTCTGTTGGGTTTTTTTTTCTTTTTTTTTTTTGCTTGTCTGTAATTGAGATTTTTCTTTGCAGTTTTTGTCATTGAATTGCTGTTCTTGACCCTGTAAACCAATGAAAGATCCAAGTTTAAAAAGCAGTTAATGTACACAAACATTAATCAAAGTTGCTTGATTACAGTTTATTGTTTGAAAGAGCCATAGATTAATGATTCTGTAGGATACACACTGATATGAAAGACTGAGTATACTTCTGGAAGCCTCTGATCCAATATTAATAAATGATAAGACATAACTTCAGCTTTAATTTTGCTTCACAGTGTGTCAAGAATACAAAAATAGGAACTTTATTTGTCTCAGAACATCAGTGATAAATTCTGTATTCTCTAACATTATCTGTTTGCATTTGGTACCAAAACTTAGCTTCCTGATAAAGTAGTTCATTCATAAAGCCAGTGAAAACTATAATCCTTATTCTTATGTGCTTTTTATCCAGTGCTTTTGGGTAGTTCTTCCTATCCATACAGAAAACTCTGTAGAATTTAGAAATTTACGATTTACACTGTTAAATATCCACTCTTCAAGATGTAAGAGGCAGCAGAACAACAAAGATAGTTGATTTTTGATCAGAATGACAGTGATGTTGGCTTTGATCCAATGCACTGGAAGGAGGTAGTGCAGGATGGAAAACGACCTGTCTCTATAAAGGGACTTTCAATATTCCTTAAAGATCTTGCATAGAATCATAGAATAGCTAGGGTTGGCAAGGGCCTTAAGATCATCTAGATCCAACCCCCCTCATTTAGTGTGGGACACCTCACACTAAACCATGCCACCCAAGGCTTTGTCCAGCCTGGCCTTAAACACTGACAGGGATGGAGCATTCACAGCTTCCTTGGGCAACCCATTCCAATGCCTTACCACCCTAACAGTAAAGAATTTCTTCCTTAGAGAATCATAGAATGGTTAGGGTTGGAAAGAACCTTAAGATCATTTAGTTCCAACCCCCCTGCCATAAGCAGGGAACTTTATATCCAATCTAAACCTCCCCTGTTTAACTTTGAACCCGTTATCCTTGTCCTGTCACTACAGTCCCTAATGAAGAGTCCCTCCCCAGCATTCTGGCTTCTGTTAAATAAAAAGTGACAGCACATATGATGAAATTATGGTTCTTTGGTTTAATCCTATTTTGTTTAATGAAAAAGAGGGTTGACATTGTCTGATACCTGTAGGAATTTTACTTTTCTCCTCAACTAAGTGCCAAGGATTTTTAGCTCAGTGCATTCCTTAGTGTCAGTATATGAAATAATTAACAAAACAGTAACATAGTAGGTAATAAAGCACATAATTATGAAACACTTCTCTGGTATGAATGCTAAGTGGGTGAGCTCTGCTTAGGTTACTGCAGGTCTATTTATCTTCTATAAGAATTAGTTTGTGGAACTCAAAACAAGGTATGAATGGATTTTTTTTGGGTAGGTATAAATCAATTCAAAATACCATATAGATACAGTGTTTTAAAACAAGAGAGTATGTTGAGACTGGTTTTCAGGTTGCTCTCAGTATTTAAAACTTAAAATCCAGCAAGAATTTGTTTTTTCTGTTGAGTTGACAAAACAAATTACTGTCTTTATTTTTTTTTTATGAATGTGATAATCACTAAAATTAGAAAATAAGTAATAAACTCTTTTCATACAGAATAAGATAATGACATAGAATTTCTCACTAAAACAGATGTGAGGAAAAAAGGTGGAAAAGGATTTTTACTCATTCTAAATTTTCAAGGTGAAATTGAGCATAATCATAACCTGGATCAAATCACTCAATATTTTCTACATTAAATCTGCACATTTTCATATACTTTGCTGCAACTTTAAGAAATTGTCTAAGTCTTGATATAAAATCTTTAAGTCACCCAGAGCTAATGCACTGTTAAAAAACAGGTATCATATTTGCAGTGTAATTACATCCTACCAATCTCTATCTAGCTTTTTTCTGCTAGAGAAAAGATCTGTCTCCTTTTCTGTATGTGTCAGCTAATAGTGATCAAACAATCTTTTAATATTTTCTGAGTGACCTTTAAGGTTGAGTCTCTTTTGTTTCTCACTGCCAAGTTTATTTTTCAATAATTCTGTAGCTGTTTCCTGATCTGGTTACAGTCTTTGAAATATTCACAAGAATATGACATAAGCACCAGATGTGCAATTCTATTAATGGTCTTATGCTACTGCATAGAGATACAGCAGACCTTTTGAATTTATTTCTCTGCCTGTATTTGTCCTTTTGAATTCAACATTGTATAACACGTTCACTTCTATAATGAAAAGCCATTTTTGATATCATTGTTTTTAGATGCCTGTTGTCTAAGTTTGGCCTGTAGGTTTTCAAATAATGGCACTGTATACATGATTTCAGTCAAACATGTATATGGCTGACAACATTTATTCACCTAATCCTAAATACATTCACTTTTCCAAGCAGTCTTTGTCAGACTTTTCTCTCACATCATTCTGTAGGTCCCCTTCCCTCTCTAGAGACGTTCATTCTATATGGACCTTACTTTGCTGACACTGCATCTTGTGGCACAAAATCAAATGACTTACAGAAATCTCAGCATATTATTTCAAAGCACTTACCTTATCAAAAAGTGTAATCGAAAAAGATAGAAAATTATTTTCATGGAACCAATATTCAATAAAGCAGTGTTGATTGACATTAACTTAGCTCCAGCTTTTAATTTATTGCTTACTGTATATGTATATCAGGATCAGTGTCAAACTATATAGTCTGTAATTTCCCACAATACTCTTTAAAAATATTTGACAGTACTTAAATATTCAACTCTTCTAGAATTCTGCCAAATAATTGAAGTAAAAATGAACGTCTGCGTGGTTGAAGAATTACAATACACTAAATAACAAAACAGCTGCATGTAGTTGAGAGGAGTCATTTGGAAATATCCTGAATTGCCCATTTTGTTGATTTTTGTTGTTTTTAAAGATATCACCAAAGATTAACCTAATGCATTCTGTTAGTGAAATAGGATCAAACTACTCAGTGGAAAAGAAACCCTTCAGTCTTTCTTCAACGTTTACTCTGGCAGAACTCTTGTCAACTTCAGTCAGTTCAATTAGTAGTAGTAGGCCTAAATAAAAGTAGCTTCAGCAGAAATTAGAGGGAAGGATTGGTATTTTCAGAGAGGCAAACCCAGCCCATTGAATGTTATACAGAATCTGTCCCTTTTTTAAAAAATAAATAAGAGTATTCAGGCCTTTGCTTTGTGGTGTGGTTGTGCAGACTTTATAACTAAGATACATTCCAAGTTAACTGTAAAAAATTTACCCACATTTCTTCTCTGTTAAATGATAGCTAAGTTTATAGTGGACTGTCAGATTTCTTTACTTAATTCAGCAACATGCAAGACATCTATCTTAACATCTGGTTTTTAATAACAGTTGACATCTGGGAGCTCTTTTTTATTCCAAGAATGGGCTAGGAACAGTAGTGATACTGACAGTGTATATTTTCAGGCTAAAATTCCTGTCTGTTTCAATCATAATTAATTACCATTCATCATACTTAGTTCTTAGATTTAATTAAGTGCCAGCAATATGTTACACCAGGTAACTTTTGAAGGTTTGAAATTATAGAATGCATTTTTTTTGACATTTATAAAATATTAATGGGTGAATTTTAAGGGTATCTAAAATGATGTTTAATTTTGAAATGCTGAGTTAAAAGCAAAAAAAAAAAAAAAAACCAAAACGTTCTACACCTCTGTATTTTAGAAGCTGAGTACTGCATCAGAACTTGGCACACTGGAATGATATGTAGATATATGTATGCACATACACATCTGTGTGTGCCTTTCATCTATATGAAAATTTATTATAAAAAATATGATCTTCAGCAAACATGTCCAGGAAAGAACATTTTGCTCTCCTGGTTTTAGTTCATAGGTTTTATGTAGTTCTTTCTAACGTGGAGTTTCTAATAAAAAGAAAGAATGACCTTCTGCTTTCAGTGTATCTACAGTAAAATGATCCCTTTTGAAAACAAAGTCATGAACACAATAGTTCAGGTTTGTTTTTTTTTTTTGTATTTGCCACCTTTAAAACTAAATAAATGAGTAACACTAATGGTTCAAAAATTAAAAAAGAAAAAAAAAAAAGGAAGAGAAACTGCCTAACAGCATTCAACAGTGTGCAGTGTTTAAGCATGGCTTAAAAGACAGATTTAATTAATAGCGTATTAGAAAAGTCTATTTTGCTACTGATAGATATTTTTAATTCTTCATCAGTTTTGTATCAAGCTGACAGAATGTAATATAATTTGATTATTGTAATTACTTTGCTTACGTACAAGGGTTGATCTTTTTCTGTCAATGTTCATTTGAATTGTGTGCAATTAAATAAATGGATAATATTTTAATATTTAATCTGGTAATCTACTTCCTACACACTGTTCTAACTGGGTGGGAAGATGTTTACGTCACTGTTCATGGTTTTTGGTTGCTATAGATGCTGATTCTTTTATATGTAACACAAACCTTTTCATTTGTTTTTTCCTGGCTTATGTTTTTTTTTTTAAAAAAAAAAAAATCATGTGTTTATTAGCCAAGGAAATTGTATTTTGTATGCACCAAAGTAACTAACCTTTTCTTCTTTCATTCCAATGCTAACATCTCTGTGCATCTCCTAATGTCTGGCACGCAGGATGACGAGGAGGGTATATGGGCATAGCCGTTCCTATAAACCAAAGTTCCAGTTTTGTTTTGAGGGGTGAGAAACTCTCTTTTCTATCTCTTTTAAGTTGCAGTCTAATTGTTATGTTTTCTTTTAAACTGCATGGACCATTGTGTTTCCTGACAAGTGTGTTTGTAAATCCTGTAAAAATGGTTTTTTTGTATACAGTGAATAATGCGAAACTACATCTAATGGTTTAATGGTCTAAGGGTTTCATATACTTTCATAGTCTATTGTGGCTAAAGGTGTAGGTAGCTACAAAACTGTAAAGGGAGTATATTTGTATGTTTGTGTCTAAACAAGTTCCTTTTTTCAGTAGATAAGAATTTCTTTAAACTGGTATTTGCTATATCATCTCAAAAATCCCTATAAGAAAACTGTACTACCTTTGCAGAATGGGTATGAAAGTGTGATACTTAAAAATGTTAGCCACAGATTAAGTATACAGTTTTACTGGAATAGAGTTTATAATATGCATTGTAAAATACGAAAACCTATTAAGGTAAAATGCTTTAGTGAAATTTTAAAATAAGCAGCAGATGCTTAATAAGTAGAATCTGTCTATGCAATACAGGATATTTGCCTGAAATGATCTGATGGACTAACATCCATACAATAATTTGGTTGTGATATTTAAGAGTACAAAGTGCAGCTTGTTTTGTTTAACTCTCTTTTAATTATGAGTAAATACTATATTGTCTCTGTGTGTCATTTATTGGTCAATGCATATCCACTTTTTTGGTGCTTGCCTTTGAAGTTATAGATAATTTGTAGCTTGTGATCACTGTAGCGATCAATCAACAGTCAGGCCTGTGGTTCACTTGTTGAAAATGCTGCTTATGTCACTGTTTCCTACTGGAACAATCATATTTACTACAGTGGGACTACACAGGAGCAAAATCTACTTATATAAGTAAAGATTAATGTATTATTAAAGCTGCCATACTATACTCTCTATTGCTTTGCCCCTGTCACCCCAAATCGAAGACTGTATGATTTGTTTTGTTTCTAGTGGTGTTACAAGCTGTGTTACAAGCCATGTTACAAGTCAGTCATTCTTGACTTCTGAGAATAAAATCTCAAAAATAATTTTATTTCTTGTATACTTACTTTTTGGCGTAGTTGCGAGATGCAAAATTAATGCTATCCATAATTAATAATCTGTATTTTGTTAAAAAAACACAACTGTTGAAGCTTTCTATTGCAGAGAAGTTTAAGAATCAACAATTGTAAAATAAAACAACAGGCACTGTGGTACCATTAACATTTAAAAGAAAGCAACCCTGGTTTATCGGAATATACCTTATAAACCTTTTCTGATTTATGCTTTCTGATTCGATTTTAACTGTCATGCTTGTACTGTTTGTATGTCTAGATAACTTCTGAGTTTATGGACACACGTGTTGCATGTGGTAACAGTAGCAGAGGATGTGACATATTCTAATTTTTTTCAGTTACACTTTCTGCTTTCCTGTAAATAAGCAGCCTTAAAAAGAATCTGGAATTGTTCTTTTTCATGTAAAAATGTTAAAAAGGTTTATGGGTTTTCTTAGTATTGTGTTTTAAGTAATTAGTAAGTTTTGTTAACTGCAGCTGCATGATATTTTAATAGCAGTTTATGATGTTACTTAAAAGTAGTGTAATTTTCAGCTGTTTGTCAGCATCATTCTTCTGTTTTGGGTGTGGAGAGCTGATCTTTGTTTATTTTCCAGGCCATATATATTTCCAATTTAAAAACAGACATTCCTGTCTGACTCTTTTGTTCAAATGCCAACATAATTTATCTGGTGTCATTATATACCAGACCTTTGACAAATACCTTGTTTGCTGTTTCTTTTCATGTGGGAGAGCACTGCAAAGGTAGTATAACAAATAGGTGGTAGCAAGCAGTCTGTCCTCCAGACTGAACTCATGAGTAGACTTGTCCTTGTAGGTAGAATAGCCACAAGTTAAGTGGAATGGCTGTCATAAGGTGAAAATTCATGTCATAGACCTCCTTCCCTAGGGGAAAAAAAAAAAGTAATTTAGGTCCCAGACCTATAAACCTTTCTGAAAATACCTGTGGTAATACTAATTTTCCTGATTTTCACTGCTAAGAGCTGTGAGTATATCTTACAAAAGAGATGACTACAAAAGATACATTTAGAAAAAATGTTTTTTTCTACTGTGCACAAACTTAAGAGCTAACAGATTGATTTGGCTGTGTGAGCACAGGAGTTTGCAGTCTCCACTCATCTAGTTCAGCAGTGGGGGATGCCTAGGCAGACCTGAGCTGTTCAGCTCTTACATTAAACCAGATGGAAACAGGATTTAGTTCTCAAAAGTATTCTTGAGGAGTAAAAAGTATGACATAAACTGCTTTCAAGTTCTTTATTCCTACTTTCTGATGTTTGAACAGAGCAGTAATTAAAAATTACTTGATTGTAAGATAACTACAGTATTTTCTGCCACATAGAATAAAGCCCTGGATGTGTTAAGGAAATAAAAATTTTGGATAATTGAATCATTTCCTGTTTCTACTTGCAATCAATACTAACAACTGAGAGGATGATACAGTTGAATCTTGCAGACACTGTCTTTGTAAAATGCTTGTTTTTCCACATTTGTTTGCTTTATAAAAAGTCTGGACATTGTAATCAGTTCTGTTATTATAATTTGCTGTATGATATTCCTTTTAGAACCCACTTTATGATGCTGCAATTATGGATTGAAAAGAATAGTGCCTCTTACTCAGTTTTGGAACATTTTAATGATTTCTATTGATATTTAAATAAGATGCAAGATTTGTCTTGGATGCATATGGCTTAAGGCTAAGTGAATTTAATAGCTCAATTGTTAGTAATCAGAGTGAAATGAACTGTCGTGAATGTTTCATTTTTATTTGAAAATGGCATTGTTAGCATTAGTAGAATACCCAAGTAATTACAGTAAATCCATTTCTGTGCAGAGTTTTAAAGCTCTAGGTGTAAACTCTTTACTACAGAGCGCTCTTACGTGTGGTTTTGACAGCGTATGTAAGAGGAGCCTAGATGATTTTCTCACCAAGGAAGGTGATAAAACTCCCTGAATGATTGTACACCACCAGGAATGATGGGTGTGCAGTTCACTCTGGTTATCTTCTTGCAGTGTGGCTGCAGGATTCATCAGGAGGAGTTGACTCTTTTTGCATGATAGTAGTTGAGAAGATGAGTGGCTGAACTGGTGAACTTTCAAAGAAGATTTGGAGACTAGATAAATGGAATGGCAATGAGATAGAGATTTTGTCTCCGTGTAGGAAAGAGGTTATTTCATTCTTCATAATTTAAGGACTCTTAAACTAGCCCTTAATTCACGGGATTAGACATGTTTTTACTATTCTTCCTCTCGTTTTTTCTGATTTTTATAACAAATAGTATGATTGAGGCAAATCAAATCTCCAAGTCACTTGAGTGTATATTAAAACACAGACATAATACAATTAAATTGGATGTATATCCTGTCTAGAAAAGATTTTCTGTATCTTTTTCTTACTACAGACTTCTATCAAAAGCTAATTGTGAACATGGGAAAACCAAGAGACCAGGCAAGACTGAATATGAGGGATGTATTTTACATCGGAGAGAAAAATATAATTTTAGCAACTATTTAATTTTAAAAGTATTTTAAATGCAAGAATGTGGATTTTAAGGGAGAAAACTTTCACCATTTTTATAATTTGTAATTTTTCCGTAATTTTTAGTTATACACTTTAAATTATAAAAGTTATGGATGCAACAGTCTCATTACAACACGCACTTTTGTTTATGAACCAAAGCATATGAACATCCTTTCAGAGTCTCAAAGATGCTTTTGTTTTGCTTTTAAACACCAAATTCTACAATGATTTTGAAAACTGCCTATCAATAGACTAAGGGAATCTTAATTTCATTTTTGTTACAGTGGTTTAAAGTAAACTGTATGCTTTTGGAGTTGACTTCTATTTAAGAGGGGTTTTTTTTAGTAGAAAACAAAAAGCCTCTGAGATACTAGAATGTTTAGCTTGTGAACTTATTTTGTTTCAAGTCTCGTTTCAAGTCACTAACATTGTGTTAGATACCATGCAGACAGTCTCATGCAATCAGAAGTTTTCTTGAGGTCATGAGGTAGCACTCTACAGAAGTAAGGACAGCGCAGGCTGGTCCTCTAATTAAGTTTAAAAAGTAGTAAGAGTGAAGTCCTTTTTAAATTTTACCTCTTTAAACACTGTGTGACATGAAATGATGGTGAAAATCTAGAGTGGCAGGATGAGAATGTGTTGTAAATGTATAGAGAGCTAGTTCCTCATTAAGGAGCAGACAAGGTGTTCAGGGAAATCTCACTGGCCAGCAGATTTGGTAGCACATGTAGTTGCAGTGTTTGGGGCTTGTTAGAAACAGGATCTCTTTCCCCCTCCTCGCCCTTACAAAGGAAAGGAATCAGGAGGTGATGATAAATTTTAAGAGTGAAGCCTGTATAGCAGTTGTCATAGGTAACTGAAGCCATGTGACTCAGAAAATATGATTCATAGAACAGCTGAGGTGTGCTGGTAGCACACACGTGCTTGGTTTTTCCTTTCCAGTTACTACCATTGAAGTGCATCAGACACTGGAAAAACAGGAGTTTGCCACAAGTTGTCCATGTGTGTTGGTAATAGAAATCAACACAAAACCTGTTTGTACAGTGTTTTGTTTGTACATAGCTGTAGACTTTATTCTTTGACAGATGTGAAATAAACCAGATGTCATGAAAGAGGTTTTAGAAGTGTTTGGACAAACTTATTGTCTCTTACAATCCTTAGAAGAGTGTTACCTTTACACCTGAAACAAAGAAGAGCTGAAGCTTGTACATGGCAACAAATGACGCCTAGTGTTTTTGAAAGTAGAATCATGTAGCTAGTCTGCTAAAGTTGGATTTAGGAGCAGAACATAAAAGCCTGTATTTTACAATTTTGCCTTAGTAGACACTGAGGCATCTTGGGGTGGCATCAGCGTCACTCAGTAAAAAAACCCTTCAAAGCAGAAATTGTCTAGGGAGGGGGCTAAAGAATAAAAGCTTCTTAATTACTGCTCAGGCAAATACTGACTGTTCACATCTAACTGTTGGATGTATTTGTATGTTTTCAGAGAGGAGGAGAAGGCTGTTTTAAAACATATGTGGTACCTATCTTTGTCTTTGTTGGGATGTGATGAACAGTTTTCTTTCAAGATGTCCTTACTAATGGTAGTACAAAGAATAACAAAATTTGGTCATGTTACTATATAAGGATATGTTTAAAGACATTAACTATTAGCTATTGTTCTCCATTTTGTTTTCATTATTTCAAGTCAAGAGTTTTGTAAATAATTTTTCTTTATGTTTGGATATTCTGTTTAGCCTGTTTTGGAAAAAACATTAACTTTGAAATGAGTCTCTGTAGCAAAGCAATGGAAAAATGAGGACCATGACTGTTTGCAGTGTTCATTTTAAATTTCTTATAGAGTGCATGAATACTAGCTCTGTGCTTAATTAGCTAAATGGGTGCTGCTACATTGACTCGAGCCCAAGGGCAGTTTGGATTTGTGAATTTTTAGACATGATTGTTGTTTTACTGCAACTTGGGTTTTCCTAACAAAAGGAGGAACCTCCCTAGGAATGCCTATTTTGCAAACTATGGGCAGATTTGTGACTAGTCTTCATTCCTGTTAAAATTCTTCATTCATAATGGAAGTAGTTTATAGATTTTATTTTAACTGGGAAATTTTATATTTTCTTAAAAATGTAACTACTGATAGTATTTTCAGGTATTAATTGCCTGTAAAATGTTTACATTAAAAGTACATAGAAGTTTAATTAGCTGTATTTTGTTATTTTTTATTGATTATACACTGGAAATACAGAAGTTGCTTGACAAACATGAAAAATTTTCTGTGTTTCATAATTCTTAGCTTTCTGTTACAACACTGTTAGGGCTAAATACATCACAGTTGAGGACAGAAGTTAAAACTGTGGGTCAATTGAAGTCAGTCTTGTTATTTATTTCAGTACTGTTTTCACCCAGAGCAGTTTCCGTTTTCTGAATTGTGTTAGTAGAAAAAACATTGCACGTACACATATGCATTTTCAAGAAGGTCTGTGCAAACTAGGTGTCTTTTACTTTTCTCCAACAGGAGTTTACCTTATCCATGGTATTTATGAGACACCAAATCACCCTCATGTCTAGCTGTAGAACTTTATTATATAAATCTGATCATTTTTTTCTGTTACTTGTATTTTAGCTGCCTGAGTCAGGCCATTGTATCTGAACTTTGGAGTCAGCTTCTTCGCTGCAGATGTTAAGGTGTGCAAACAATCTGAAAATGTAGCTGCTGAACTAAACTTCAAAGCTATTGATGGATTCAGCCTAAGGACAACAATCACAGGGCTTACAGCCATCAGTTGTGCTCTTTTATAATTTTCCATTGTAAAAATGAATAACATACTAGACCAATTTTTAACACTGTAGAAAAAGTGGAAAGGCAGTACATATTTTCACAGCTAAGCTTTGTTTCAAAATAATATAGTTGCTATAAACAGGAGTAGGTAATCACTGAGTTCACACTGAAAGAAATAATCAGTCTCTATATTGTTTACTATCTGAAGCTAAGCTGACATCTTGAAAAAAGTAGCAAAAAATCTGCTCTAAAATATTAATTCAGTGATGAAATTGCATTTTCTTAGACTGCATTTCTACAAATATTCATGTGAACATATGAAATTAGTATTATTTTATCTGTCTTGAAAACGGTTTCAAGCAGTTGTTTGTCAATATTAGAGTACATAAGTATAGAGTTGGTAACACATCATTCTTCTTAGGAGGTCTTTGTTCAGAAGCAGTACCACCTGACTTCTGACTTAAAAACTCCATCAAAGGTCATATGACCTAAACTTTCAAATGTAGGATTTTGTAATTGAGTGCTAAAATATGAAGAAAACAGTCAGTTTTGAATGAACATGAGATTTATATAAATTGCTCTGGGAAGTTTATGAAAAATACTAGAGAAAATGTTCAGTAGAGTACAGAAAATAGTACCTGGTAAAAAATATCTAGTATATATATTTAATTAAAACATGATTATTCAGTTAGTTACAATACTATAA
>JBAFWW010033073.1:8440-28508 GCA_036873685.1 Agapornis canus | reverse complement strand
AATGCTCCATCCCTGGCAGTGTTCAAGGCCAGGCTGGACAGAGCCTTGGGTAACAGGGTCTAGTGTGAGGCATTGCTGCCTGTGTTGGGGGGATTGGAACTACATGACCTTAAGGTCCTTTCCAACCCAAACCATTCTATGAATGTAGCAACTTCAAGGGTTTTTCCTGAAATACAGATTTAATAAAATCATGCTTCAGGCTAGGAGTTTAACAATTAGCCTGTCTTGTCAGGCTTACAATTCTCATGGATAAACTAGCTGTAACATTTTTTTAGGATTAAATGGGATGGGTGTTTAACTGTGTCCATAATTTTTAAGGTGTTTTTTTTTTTACTTCATCATATCTCTTTTTGGTTCCAAGTTTAATGTATTTTTAAGGGGAAAAAAAAAATGAAGCCCACATTAGAAGCATTACAATTTATGTTTGAGGCCTCCTATAAGCAGTCTGATGCCTATTTATTGAATCTGAAGTCAGCAATGCTAAGTAAGATGGCAGCTTGGTTTTGACGTGGAATACAATGTAGTCATATGCTTTTGTTTTGCTTTTTTTTTTTAAGATCGTGTGTTTCACTCAACTGACAGCACTGAGAAGTTATATGGAGGTGTAGCTGTTCCAATTATACAGTCAGCTGTGCAAGGGTATAATGGTAAGTTTAAAAACTGTGTCCAATTCCTGGTTTTAATATATTTCATGGTTAATTAGCTAAAATTTAATCATCTGTTCTAGGCACAATTTTTGCTTATGGACAGACAGCTTCAGGGAAGACATACACAATGATGGGAAATGAAGATTCTGTAGGCATTATCCCTAAGGCAATTCAACATGTTTTCAAAGTTATCTGTGAGGTGAGTAATTTCATTACATTGAAGTGGCTGAAAGGACTGGTAATTTTGTAATGGTTATGTAAAAGTTAATTTTAGTAGCAAAGAGCTTGTGAAGGATATGGATTTACATTGGCCTATATGTTGCAGTTGCTTTGCTAGCCTGGCAAAGATGAGTAGTTTAAAAAAAAAGAAAATAAAATGGTAATGGGACTCTCTTAGTTGGAATCAAATCAGCACAAAACTGAGCTGGGTTGTTAAACTTGTAAATGGTTTAAGCCTAACCTGTAACTCAGAGACACGCAGCTGCCTGCTTACTCCCAACCTTCCTGCAAGAACTGAAGGAATCTAAATCCCATGGGTTGAGATAAGAACAGCCCAGTAACTGAAGTATAATACAAAACCACTACTAATAATAATAATTATAAGGGAAATAACAAGGGGAGAGAATGTAAACTTAAAAAGGGAAGGAAAATATCCAACAATAAACACAAGTGATGCACAATGCAATTTCTCACAACCCACTGACCAATAACCAGCCTGACTTGAGCAGCAGTCTGCCCTTCCTGGTGACTCCCCGCAGCTTATATACTAGACATGATGTGCTGTGGTATGGAATACCCCTTTGGCATGTTTGCGTCAGGTGTTCTGTCTATGCTCCCTTCTATCTTCTTGTGCCCCTCCTCACTGGCATAGTATGAGAGTCTGAAAAGTCCTTGACCAGGGTAGGCGTTACTTAACACACCAGTGTTTTAGCTGTTGCTATCAGCATTGTTTTCGGACTAAAGATGAAACACAGAACCAGATTCTAAGAAGAAGAAAAGTAACTGTTACATCCAGGACAAAAGACATATATACATAAAGGAAAGAAGCTAAGCAGAAGGAAAGGGCATTTAAGCAGGACAACTGTCACCCTTCTGGTAGAACAGTTATCTTTTATAATCTAAAAAATGTGATATACAGTTTATCCAGCTGGAAAGAGGTGGAATGGAATAAAACTTATTATGTATTGGTAGATGTTAATGTGCATATGGAATGATATCCAAACATATACCTTTGAGGTAAGAATACTTGCATTAAAAGGTGATTGTTAGTTAGCCCTTTGGGTTTTTTTTTTTGGTTTTGTGTTTGGTTGGGTTTTTTAATTCTTTATTTTTTCTTTTAACATCAGATTCCAGATAGAGAATTCTTGCTAAGGGTTTCTTACATGGAAATCTACAATGAAACCATTACAGATTTGCTTTGTGATAAAAGGAAAAAGAAGCCTCTGGGAATTCGTGAGGATGTTAGTGTAAGTGTATATAAGTATGGTATCTGCTCGGAGTAGAAGTAGTTTAAAAAAATAATACCTTTAGAGGTGTGTAGTTGAAAACTTCTCTGTGTCAGATTGTGTAATCATTATCTTCAGAATTAGCATGACGCTTGAAGTAGTAGAACCACAACAGTGAATTAGGGCTTGCTGTTCTTGGTTTCTCTATAACTGCTTGCAAAAGTAGACTTAATCCCTTAAGTTTTTGAGTATAGTATATTGTTAAATAACAGAATAGTTCAGGTTGGAAAGGACCTTAAGGTCATGTAGTTCCAACCCCCCCTGATATGGGCAGCAATGCCTCACACTAGATCCTGTTACCCAATGCTCTGTCCAACCTGGCCTTGAACACTGCCAGGGATGGAGCATTCACAGCTTCCCTGGGCAGCCTGTGCCAGTGCCTCACCACCCTCAGAGTAAAGAACTTCTTCCTGTAGCAAATTATAAAAACTGGTGGTTTGGGGAGGCAGGGAGTGTTTTGGCTTTGGGGTTTTTTAGGTCTTCTGATGTCCTGAATGATCAACACTTTTGAAATTGGAAGAAGGGAGGTTTTTCAGTTGTATGATTATGGCCTTATAACATTTACTGAGGAAGAATACTCCTGGGTTCCCTCAGAAAATGACCATAACAGTATTTCTCATAGGAGTTTTATGTTTAGAAAACTTTCTAGATCTTTGTTTGATTCTTGTTGCTAAAGGGACTACAGTTTTGATAAAGATGTAAACTTGCCCTATCCCTTGTGACCAGAGTAAAAAGACATGCAACTAATAATGCTTCCTTAACAGGAAGCAGACTGAAATAAACACCATAATAATTGCTGGTGATCTTACTATATTGAAGTGAGTTTTAGAGTTCAGTAGAATTTATTACTGTGTTTTTTTTCTTAAGAGGAATACATATGTAGAAGATCTCATTGAAGAGGTGGTGGTTGCCCCAGAGCAAGTAATGGAATGGATCAGAAAAGGAGAAAGTAAGTTGCTTAGCCAATGTCAGCTGATATCTTAGAAAGCATTGATGAACTAGGTATATCTAGAGTCATAAGGTAACTCTTTGAGATTATATTTAGAGGTCAGTGTGGTCAGATAGTTTTGGAATTGTGTTTTTTTTTGTCTGTTATCTCCAGTTTATCAGAATGTAAGCAGAAATATTCTTTTACTTTTTGACAGAAAATCGCCATTATGGGGAAACAAAAATGAATGAACACAGCAGCCGTTCTCACACTATCTTCAGAATGGTAAAAGCTGTTTCATTATTAGGAGGGGTGTTAATATTTTTCAAGTGGCTTAAACTTTATTGCACCATCATCTTCTAGATCATCGAAAGCAGGGAACGAAGTGAGCTTGCAAATGCAAACTGTGATGGAGCTGTGATGGTATCCCACTTGGTAAGCAGTATTCCAAGAAGTTATTTAATGGGCATTAAGTTATAAAGTAGGCAATTTACCGTTGCTGCTTTTCTGAGACAATAATACTGCTTTATAATGACATTACAAACACACTTTGTTGTAAACTTCAAGCAGTAGAAATCATGTTTTTGATTTGTATAAAGGGAGACTCCTGGGGTGTTATCTAGAGGCTTGTTCCTACCAAAGGGACTTGTGATATGGGAACAGTTCCTAGACAATTCATGCTGGACAGGGTGATGTTACGCCTTTCCCCCGAGCACAAGGAGCTATTGTTGGAGTGCTCTTGTGTTTTGTTAAATATAGCTCCTGACCATTGATAAGCCCAGTGAAAGAACCTGTAAAGTGGGTAACCTTAAAGTTTTTCTCCTCAGACTTAGTGGTTAAAAGAACATATGGCCTACAGCTGCAATAGCCAGAAAACTAATTTTATATTTTTTTTTTTTCCAAAAGTAGCCCCACACAGCCCTAATCTCTTTGGTGGATTTGAATCATAAAATTACGCTTTATCACTGATATATGAAATAGCCTAAACTGGGAAAAGTACATCGCTTATCTCTTGGGTGTTTTGCTTTCTAAAGCCTTCTCTATACAGTTTCTGTGATTCTTAGGGAAGCCAAATCATCTGGAGGAATGAAATCAAAATGAAAGCATTTGAGCTTGCTAGCATGAGCACTCTTATTTAGCATTGGGAATAGCATTAAGTCAATCACATGTGTTGTAGAAAGAGCTTTCTGTTCTGGCTTCATATAGAAAAGCTCTAGGATCTGAATGTAAACACTGCTCTTGCAGTATCTCAGCGATTTACTGCCCACTTCTGTTTGTTTTTTTCTCACTGCAGTGCATGGGATCTGTTCTTACACCACATTCTGCTCTGTCTCTCTGTTCCAACTGACTTTATAGTAACCTCTACTAACAGCAGAGAGGTTGGCATTCTTTTGGCCTTCTTGGTCTGTTGCTGTTTGGTGGAGTTAGTCTAGGATTTTATACTTCTGAAACAGGAAACCAATTAGAGTGAGGAGTACATGCTCAGGCAAATCATTATGGGATGTTATAAAGATCTAGTTGACTTTGAACCAGATTTTGGAGTCATTTCCTCTGGTATTGAATTTCTTCCTTTCCTTATCTCCACAATGACAGGCAAGGAGAGATGTACAGCTGGTTCAGGACAGTGTGCTAGATAACAATTTCTAGTCTCTCTTTCCCTTGAAAGATGTGACCAAAGGATCTGTGATTCTATGAAGCTTTCTATGGCTTGAGTTTGTAGTTAAAATTTCTGTATTGAGAAACTGTATTTATCTTTGTGTCACTGAGAGTGGGAGGAATTGCACTGCAAGACTGGAAAACTGTCAGGTATAATAGAATTCATACAAACTCATTCCATGTCCTTACGTACCTTGAAAGTACTGGTTGGTATGTGGTTAGTAGCTATGGATTGTTTCCAGTAATGACAGGCATCTTGCTTTTTTTTCTAAGTGTAACTTCAGTTTTTGAAATTCTTTCCAAGATTTGCAGTTACAAGAATCTAAAACTAAATTGCTTCAGAATTAACCTGTGAAATACTTATTGAATTTGCAGAATTTGGTAGATCTGGCAGGCAGCGAAAGAGCTAGTCAAACAGGATCTGAAGGTGAGTGAGACTCTTTTGAAGTCCTCTTCTGTTTACGCTTGTGAGCTTGACTGTTAACAATGACAGCATAAAACTGCACAAAAATGCATTTATCAGAAGAAAGTGATCTGAGAGAACACAAGTTAATATCCTCTTACAGGAAATAATTAATCCAAAAGTTGTATCTAAGTCTGGTTTGTTATACTTACACACGTTAATACAGGCTTTTGCAAAACTTAAATAGGAAACAAAATTAAAGTTCTTATGGCCCCAGCTACTTACTACACAAAAAGTATTAACATTTAGGAAAGATTGATGTCTTATTTTGAGGCATTTCAGCTATTATAAAGGTTTTAATACTGGCTGCTTTTGGGCTATAGTGAATTGTGGTACTTGAAATTTAGCACTTGGATAACCCTTTTAAGCATAACAGCACAAAAGCTTGACATGTTGAAAATGTATCTTTATCTTTTAAATTTATAAAGTATTAAAAAAACCTGCTGTGTGATACCTAGGTGTCAGACTGAAAGAAGGCTGCAATATAAACCGGAGCTTGTTCATTCTGGGCCAGGTTATCAAAAAACTTTGTGATGATCCTTCTGGGTAAGCACTTGTGTTTATATACCTGTTTTAATATAAGTAGCTAATGAAATGAGAAATTAAAATCCTTTATGTGTAATCCTGATTTGTGCAGGTAATTATTTCAAATAACCCATTACCTCTAGGAAAGATAATTACTGTGTTTCTTCCTATGCAAAAATAGTCTTTTTTTTCTCTTTCATCAGCTTCATAAATTACAGAGACAGCAAGTTGACTCGAATTCTGCAGAACTCCCTTGGAGGAAATGCAAAGACGGTCATTATTTGTACAATTACTCCTGTTTCTTTTGATGAAACTCTTAGTACTCTTCAGGTAAAACTTTACCACCTCTAGCATTATTCAGACTCGAGGCTTTGTTGTAGACAGGTTGAACAGGTGGAAGATGTAATCTGCTGGATTGTAGTCACTTGAATCTTCTAAAGGTCCCCTGTGGACTTGGAACTTGAAATGTTTGTTTTGTATACATCATCTTTTCCCAGTTGTCATCTTGTGCTAGGTTGTCTAACTAGAGATTTCTGGCAGTTGGTATCTCTTTCTAGCAAGAGATATTCTCTGTTTTCTCATTTGCCTTTTCCAAACACAGTTGGAACTGCAAGTCTTTACCAACACAAGATGTTAGGCAGATCCTATAGGAAAGGACCTATGCAATTACCTACAATAATTGACCTATTCGTGAATCCGATTGTCTGGTTTTTTGATGGTCTTTTGAGCTTTTTATTAAATAAAAAACTTTGTATATTTCTGCTTAAATGTTAGGCTTCACTTTTAAGGTATTAATGTCAAGCAAAGACAACATTCTTTTTCAAAGCTTAGAATAAATGAAAAAAGGAAATGTAAATATTTAATATTATATCCATTAATATATGGAAGTGTCCTTTTTTATATGTTTCTGTTTATTAGAGAAGCTGTCCCCTTAATTCTATTGGGAAATGTGAGACAGAATAAGTCTAATATATTTGTTCTTTTAACTGTTGCCCATAATATCCCTCCAGTTCGCCAATACAGCCAAAAGAATGAAGAATACTCCCAAGGTCAATGAAGTGCTTAATGATGATGCCCTCCTGAAGAGATGTCGCAAAGAAATTCTGGATTTGAAAAAGCAGCTGGAAGAAGTATGTAATAAACATATTAGTTTGTCCTTAGTACTGATAGCTATTTTGAAACATTCTATTTTAAAACTAAACCAGTTAAATTTGGAGTGGTAGGTGAACCGTTTTGAGTTGTATCTCATTTCAATTTAGAGAATAGAAATTGAAAAGAGGTTGTGAAGTTTAGAACAACTGAGAGTCAACATATCCATGTGAAAACTAACACTGAATGAGAACTAATTAAATTGCTTGCTTTCTGTAGGTTAATATGTTTAAGAAATGGAAGTGTCATGCCTTATAGCACACTTTAGTATTGCCACAGATCAAAAGGAATAATTAATTGCAATACAAGGAGTTAATCTATGTCAGTTAAAGATTCCAACTTAATTTGTATTTTTCCCTGTTACTGATGTTTAGCTTCAATTTGAGTAGCAGGATGTTGCAGCTGTAACACCATGGGCAAAACAGATGTCATGCTTAGACACAACCATTATTTATAAAATCAGCAATAGTAACTTCCCACCAAACAATGCTCTCATGGTCATCTTTTGCAAAAATCTGTGTAGTTGAGGAGCAATCTTGCAAATATTGTTAGAGCATAGATCATAACAGATGAAGGAAAATCACAACCCTGAATGTACTGGCTTGGTGAATTAAATTGTCAAAATAGTATTACAAATTGTCATGTAATTACAGATTTAATAACAGCTGTAGAAAATGTTTAAGGAAAAATAACTTGCCTCTTATACCCCAAATGAGTTCCTCTTAAAAATAAGCTTGCACCTAGAAGTGTTTACTGCCTTCTGTGCTCAAGTATTCTCCTTATTACCTACTATATCAGAAGAGTTTGGGAAATCCCATGTGACCTTTGAATTACCCTATTGTAAGCTTAAAATAAAAATAATCTAGCTACTGTAATGCAGTTTCTTTACAACAGAATAGACTTTCAGTGCTTCAAATTTTAAGACAACACATGCAATAGAGTAGTTTACTGTTATTGACAATTGAATGATAGTTTTCTAGCTTTCGGCTTCTGGCCCCATGAGAAGGTCATCTTAAGCTATGTTGCACTTGAAAGAATTGGCTTTGTTTTGGTTTGGTTTTTGTCCTTAGAAAATCTGAGGCTGTATTGTTTTGTGAAGTTTGACCTCTTTAAATACTAAGTCTACAGATAGATTGTAGACTAAATTTTCAGTTTCATTGTTAAAAACAGCTCTTCCAGACTTAAAAGAATGTGTGTAGTTGTGTTTAAGTGTTAGTAATTGTGTGCCTTCTGTAGAAGTACTTTTGGCTCTTAAGATACCAGTTTGATTAACAGTCTTTTTATGGAAGGTGTCTTTGAAGACTCAAATTCATGCAATGGAAAAAGACCAATTGGCCCAGCTGTTGGAAGAAAAAAATTCTCTTCAAAAAGTACAGGAAGATAGGATAAGAAACTTAACTGAGATGCTGGTGACTTCTGCCTCCTTTTCCTCAAAAGAAAATACTAAAGTAAGCACCTGTTCTAGATTTTATTTAACTGAAGTACTATGCAAAAGGTAACATTAAAAACATAGTTGCATTGACAATTAAGAATATGTTTGATATTGAATTTTTACATAATTTTCCTCATTTTTAAAGGGGTAACTTTTAAAAGTAACTCCTAAGTGACTATCAATTCAATGTTGCCTTGCAGTGAACAGACTATAGATTTTTGCTTTCAATCTATTCTGCTGAAGTATAATTAAGAAACTGCAAAATACAATCTAGTGAGCTGCTGGTACTGTTATAGAACTAGGCTGATGCAACATCTGTTCTCTAAATGCCTTGTGTCACTTTTCTGTAAATACTTTCTTTTAAAGGCCAAGAGAAAGAGAAGAGTTACTTGGGCTCCTGGTAAAATAAAGCAGGGAAATGTGAACTATTTTGAAGACTTTGAAAAAACAAGGCTAAGTGAAACAAAAAAAATTAAAAGGTCTCTGACATCACTACCAGACATGGAGGATTGTAAGTATCTTCAGGAAAAAATAAGGAAACTTTGCAAAGCAGCTTTGAAGTGAGAAATAATACCTTTTTAATAAATGAGTTAAAAAGCAGATTTTTATCATTAGCAACCTAAAGCTGCCTTTAGTTGCCATTATTCTGCTGAAATTGTTTTGTGAACCCAGTTTTAAGAGTTACCTTTAGCCCATAAGGAAACCTGCCTGCCAGCAAAGAATGCTGCCTAAAAGGGAGCTGGTTTTAGCACAATACTGGTAGTCCTTGCCTGGGATTAATTGGGAGCTTGAGTCTTGCTATCCCAGATGAAATAATTCCCAAAGGGAGTAAGTCTGATAACACCCCCTTCCCCTTCTGGATATTGAGGTTTTTTTAATTTCTTAAATCTGAGAGTAACAGGTGTGAGGTGAAAGACAGCATCTACAAATATTTCTGCCATGCAGTAGTCAAAGTTGGTCTTTAACGCAGGCTGTCCATCCAAACCACATTCTCCCCCCGGGAGAGTTTTTTCTGTATGTAGGGGTGGTGCTTTTTAAACCTTGCAGGATACTGTTGAATGGTTCTTTCTTTGACAACTAAATATTTTCTCTAGTCTGTAATTAAGTAGATATACTGCATTTGGTTTAGTACTCATTAACTTGTTTTAAAGTGGTCAGTATAAGTATGGACTGGACTTTAGTTGCGTTCCCTTTCATAAGGGAAAATTACGAGATTCATGAGTCCTGTGCAGTGTGCTCCATCTTTGCCATTGAATGATTGTTTCCAATCTGATAAAATTCATGGATAAGAAATTACTGATATCCAGTTTAAAATCTACTTCTGTCTTATTTTTTTAATACCTCTTCTTTTTCAGCTTTGTTAGAGAATTCTGTACATGACAACCAATGTCCAATAGCTCCTGATCAAATTTCAGATGTAGAATGGACTGCTGGACCTAACATGAATTGGGTAATATAATCTGTTTCAATTGTCTGATACATTGCATACATATGACATACTTCCCAGTAAAATCAGCCTTACTCTTGTATAGAACATCAATATTCTTCTGTATGTCTGAAGAATTATAACTGGTTAGAAAGTCTCTTGGTCATCTCTGAAGCTGTGGGATGGTTCTATAATTGTATAGTTTTGTGGCAAATGATCCAGTAAGCATTGGTATTTAAACAGGACTACCCATGAAAAGACAAGCAACAAAGAACACTAAACATGCATAATCTCATAGGTCAGTTAACTGAGAGTAATTCTTTTTCTAGACTCAGAGACACTTTGAAGAATCTGTAGAGCTCTGTGAAGCATTAGCACTAGAAAAGGTAAGTCTGTTTTGTGTTGTCTGGAAATAAAACTGACATTCCAACAACAACTTCTAAAGTTTCTTGTGCTTCTTCAGGATGTTGCTTTAAATGAGATTAATGTCCTTCAAGCTAAATTTAACAACCTATTATTGGAAAATAAGCAGTTAAGATCAGAAATAAATGAATTGAAGGAGCAACTCAAAGAAAAAGTAGAACTGGATGAATTTGAAGCACTGGAAAACCAAACACTGAAAGCTCATGAGGTAAGGTGCATTGAGATAGAGGTAAGAATTCCTCTGTGTTCGAATGTTTTCTAGAGTTTATTCAGTGTGCATAACCTTGGATCTTGGTTTATAGATGGTGTTTATATCTACATTCAGCAATAGAGTAAGTAAAGACAGAGCTCAAACTGTATTTACTCAGATTGTAAAATTCAGACTTACATTTTTTTGAAAGTTTCTTACTGAAGCCTGGTTGAACACATTTGTGTGTGTGTACGTATCCATCATTTTCATATATGTATGATCCGAATTTCACTCACTTTCTGTAGGAGACAGTTGTTTTGGAACTGATGTTACTGTACTGCTGCTAAACCATACTTCATATTTTGTATGGAAAACATCTTGGTTTACAATCAAAGATAGCTCTGGGTTTTGGTAATCCTTCAAACTATGTGGGTATTGACTTCTAACATTGTTTAATTTTACAATGAAAACAATAAAAATAATAGTGAGAATAGTAATGTCTGTGGAAAATTGAAACATTGAATTTTCTGCCAAGAAGTCAGAGAAAGTAAAGCTACCTACTGGATGACTTCCAGGAAATGCTAAAATACTTTCAGGTCTCTTCACATTCTAGTATTTTTAGTGGAGATGTTTCTTGTCTGACCAAGTGTTCTATGTTCTGAATCTGTAACAATAAGTGTCTTACTTTTAGCTGCACAAAGACTAGACTGTGAAATTAGTCACAGGAAAAAAAAAAAAAAAAAAAAAAAACAAACCAGCAAAACCACACCAAAAAAACCCAACCCAAACAATCAAAATTGTCAAAACAGCTTGAGGTACTGGGGCATGGATGTATTAATCCATTTCTTTCCTGATGTCTTCTTGGCAGATTACAGTTCAGTATCCTCTGAATATGAAGCTAAGTTTGAAGCTTGAAGTTACATCATTTTGCACTGATGACTAGGGTTACAATCTAATAAGATCACCTCCAACTTCCATTGTGTTCCCTACAAATATTCATGGATCTTAAACAAAATGGATCCATAACAGATTTTTGCTCTAGCTTGTACTTAAGGTTCTTTTTAGAAGACCCTTCCTATGGTAGACTGATTGTGTTATCTTCCTTATCTACAAAAATTTGTTAAACATTTGTTGATGCCCATATAGCAGATTAATTACAGCAATACTGAAAGGTCACATACTTCACTAAAAACATCAGTTAAAATCCATCAATTTAAATCATCACAGATACATACAAGTGAATTATGATTCTGAATAATGACATTGACTTCTGACAGTAGTATTGTACCATGTATTCCAAAACAGTACTCCGATTTAAAGATTACAGATTGGATTTTCTTCTCATTTTATTCTGAACTACATAAAAATACAGCAGTGTGCTTGTTTTAAAGTTTTTTCACTGATCTTAAAATTACAGATTGCATTTTCACCTTGCCCATGCTTGTGACTTGTAGATGAGTGCTTATGGTAGATCTTCTCTAAAAAAGAACAATAGAAAGGAGTTCCTCAATTTGACATATGTTTTTCTATCCAGTCTTCTACTTTGCCTCCTTTCAGAGGATGCCACTGAATGTTTTTGTGCCTTGCTTTACCTAAGGTTTGGCACCTGCTCATTTTGTTAGTGAACAGTTTAAATCACAATTATCTGCACTATGGCAAAAAAAATGCTTAACATTGCTAGAATTTGAAGTGTCATAGCTGTACAAATTCTGCATTAATTTGCTCTTGCTTCTCAAGCTGTTACAGATTAAAATGCACTTGAATCCTTTTTAATTATGAGGAAGCTGAAACAAAGCTTTGCATCTTGTCTGTCTGAAAGAATATGTACCAACTTGCTTTGTAATCATTTTAATAGATGTGTGTGTGTATGGTTTGCCTACTAATAGAAAACACAAGACAGACCTTGCTTATTTTTATGGTGGTGGCAACCAAAACTAATGGTGTGGGTGCTTACTAACATTCTCTGCAATTTTGCTTCCATTTGCTCCACAGATGCAACTAATGCATGAAATTATCAAGTTAAAGAGTCTAGTTTCAAATGCTGAAGCGTACAATGAGGAACTTGAGGTGAGCCATGTCCATGAATTTACGTGGACTAAGACTTGTATGAAATATGCTAGGTTTATTTTTTTTAAACACTGTGTCTGCTGAGGACAACCTAGGAATCAGTGGGCTCTGGTTAGTCTTACTAGCTGCATGGGGGGATATCTCTAAAACCCACGAATGCTTACTATGAACAAAGCATTCTTTTGTTAAATTCTTACCTGAAAAACCAAACTGGGCACTAGAATCTTTCTTCTGATTTTCTTTTTCTCCAACTTTTAGGCAGAAATGAAGTCCAAATTGGAACTGCTGAAAGAAAGAGAGAACAAAATAAGCACATTACAAAAGCGTGTGGAAGAATTACAAAAAGCAGGAGCAGAAAAGGACACATCTTTTTCAGTGGTAAATTTGCGTTTTCTGGGTTGAGAGGTGGTTGTGGTTTTGTTGAAGGTGGGTTAATTTGGGATGTAACCTTAGATATAATTGAAATCTGCTTCCCGCACATCAGGAAAACTTTTTACACAGCTAAAAATGTTAATTACTGCATTATCATACAGCTGTATTTTGGTGAAGTAAAGCTGTGGGAAATTCTGCTCTTTATGCCATCTCTCAAATGAGCCTGCCTACTGTTCATTTTAGAGTAAACTTCCCAATTTTTCTAAGCCTGTATTTACATTTTAAATGCATTATAATGAGCACCTTTGCTTTATTATGTCTGTATATTTTTTTTTTATATATTTGAGTGTTTATTTTCTTTTTCAGGGAGATTCTGATAACCTAATTGAGGAAATCCAGCAGCTGCATAAGTCTCTCTTAGATAGTGAAAGTGTAGCCTTGGATGCCAAAAAAGAATCTGCTTTTCTCAGAACTGAAAACTTGGAGCTGAAGGAAAGGATGGCAAGTACTATTTAAACAGCATTTATAGCTGTACAAAATGCTGTTAATGGCCTATCTGCTCCCAGACTGGTAAAGGAGGCAATCAATAAAGACCATATGTTACAGAGTATTTAGAGAAAGCAAAGTACTCATGCTTCAAGTAATGTTTTTATTATGGAATTCATGGAAAATGGGTCTTCAGAAGAAAGGTAAAAAGAAAATACAGACTTTTTCCACAGGGGTAGGTGGTTAGCTTTTGGTGTACTGAGAGAGTACAAATGAGCAGACTTCAAGCAAGGATTTACTGGGACATAAGTCTCCAAATCTAATTTTACCAGAGAATAAAAAGAGAAATATGAAGTCTGAGAAGTGTGACTTGAAGGCTTGCTTTGAGGGAGTAAAGACAAAGTTGTAGGCATAATTATGACCCTGACCTCTAAAGTAAGGTATGTTTTTTTTATAAGACTCTGAAAGGAACGCAGTTGTTAAATTGTGGCTTATTCTGCCATGTTTAACAAGGCAAGACTTGTTCAAGGTGACAACAGGAAATATGATGGATGCAGTATTTAAATGTTAAACTGGTAGACTTTTATTGTGTATAAATTGCATTGGTTTTTTTGTTTTCTTGAAGAATGAACTTTCAAAGAATTACAAGCAAATGCAGAAGGATGTTGAATTTTATCAAAGCCAATTAGAAGAAGGAAAAGCCAGCTACAAAAAAATGCAAGCTGACTTGCAGAAAGAATTGCAGTCTGTATTTCAGGAAAACATGAGGCTAACTTTGTTGATGGAGGGTAAAGTTCCAAAAGGTACTGTTCCAAGTGGTGCTTTTATTCTTCTCCCCTCTCTTCCCTTTTTCCTGCAATGGCAGGGGAATAGGTAAGACTTTAGCTTGTCTTTTAAATACTTGGAGCTTCTGTCAATATGAAAATACTGAGTGTCTGGTACTGCCAGCACATAGTAACTGCTTTAGCACTTTCTTGAGCTATTTGGAAAACGTCAACTTAATGCTCTTTATTTTGCATAAAGACAGTCAAGTTAATAAGGGTTGTCAGGGAGAATCTGAAATAAGACTGGATGCCAACCTAACAAATGATGATGAAATTCAAGCCAGTAGTTTTCATCTTTCAATTGCTTTCCTAGAATTATATCAATATGATGTCCAGAATGCATTATGAACTTTGTTTACTTTTAAACATGCTTTACTTCTCTTGCAGTCTTAATAATTTAAACTTGTTAATTTGCTAGATCTGTGCTCTCTTGAGGAGGTGGAAAAAAAGGCAGCTGAGTTAAAAGGAGAACTAGAAAAAGCATTGAAAGAGAATGCACTTTTACAAAAACAAGTAAATGAGCTACCAAATACTGTTGAGATACAGCAGAAAGAGGTAAACAATCTTTTTCCTTGGTTTTTATAGTATACTTAGCTGGTAACATATCAATGGATACCTGTTAACAATTTTCTTCATGATACAGAGTTTATAAAGTATTAATACATCTGAATATTCAGCCAGGAGTGTCAGTCCAGACCTAGCTCAAACACAGGAAAAGTACGTAAACACCTAAACAGCTGGAGGAGAGGTTTTAAGGCTCTGGGAGGGGCTTGTCTGTCTTGCTTCTCTTTGAAGGGTTGTTTGCAAAGCAGCTCCCTCCCACTAGAGCAAAACGCAACATACTGTGCTGTGTGTTTGCCTGTGCTTTATTTCCTATCTCTGCACATGTGCATATTTTTATTTTGCAGCTATGACAAAAATTGACTTGGAAAATACTATTTAATATTACTTCTCTGTTGGCAGATTCTTGAGAAATGTGAGGAGCTACGCTTATTAAAATTGGAAAGAGAAAAACTGCTCTCTAAAGTAGCTGGTAATGAAATTAGACTTAAACATATGACTGAAGAAATTGGAAAATCAAAAGATGATCTAGCTGCTGCACAACTTAAATATGTAAAGTCTGATCAAGAATATGTAGCACTTAAACAGCTCCATGAAGAACTAGAGCAAAAATACGCAGCTGCATCAGAAAACAATAAACACATGAAGCTCCAAATAGATACTCTATCTAAAGAAGCACAGCAGTCTAAAGTAACTTTGGATGAAGTGAAATTAGAGGTCAGTGTCACCTTGCTCCTTTTTACAGATTAAGACATGCGGTATCTGTTAATAGCATAAAAAAAACCCAAACTTTGAAGAAATAGTCTTGAAGCTATAAATAACATTAGAATTTAAATTACTCTAGCATGAGTGAGTATTACTTACTCTATGCCTCGTGTATAAGGTTGCAAGATTATACAGCTCAGTGGTCTCTTTCTTCCTAGGCAAAGAAAAGTATATTTTTTCTGTGTTTTCCTTCTGTATTTCACCTTTAAATTCTTCTTTTCCTATTCTTAAATTATATCTTTATTATGCCGGGTTTTTTTCAGATATGCTGCTATGGCTGTCTAAAGTCATAGAAACAAATGTTCCTCATCAGGACCTGAAGTCCATTTAGAACAGTCCAAAATAAACTGAAGGATGTCCTTTCATAAAATGGCAATTAGAAAGTGGGGGAGGGGGAATAAAACCCAAAACTTTAAGGAGAAAAGGGAATTGTGTATAGAAACAGGATGCATATTTTGACAAGATTTTGGCACTGATATGGCTGTCATATTCCAGCTACAGATTTGATAATTCCTAAGCTATACTACTTTGTGCATGATATTATGTTTTAGAAAGACTTCTGTTGTTAAGCATTTCTTTTATGTGGTTTCTCTTTATGTAATGTAAGCAAGAATATAAGCAGTGTCTTAAAAGTTAAATTATCAGCTTCCTATTTGCCAGTTGAAAGCTAGCATCTCTCACCCTTTCTATGCTAATATAAGATTCTGTGAGAACATGTACACATTAAACAGTTTTGCACTACAATGAAAGTATAATCGCTCTTCCTTTGCAAACTAAAGCTCTCTAGCAAAATAAAGGAAGTGGAAGAAAAGACAGTGGAGCACAAACAGCTTCTTGAGGCAAAAGAAGATTTAATTCAGACTCAGCAGAAGTTGAATGAAATGGAGCAATTAAAAGAGCAAGAAAAGCTTATGGAGTTGGAACTGAAAGCCAAGGATTCAGAGATCCAGGCAGTTCTTCAGCAACTTACTACGTGTCAGGAAGAAATAAAAGTTCTAACCGAGGAAAGAGATGACTTGAAGCAAAAAGAGGAGTCTCTCCAAGCTGAGGCACACCAACTCAAAGAGGATATCAAGGACACTGTTTCAATGGTAAGAATTCTGCCTTTATAGAAATCAACCATACATGTTAAGGGAAAGAGTGTAAGAACAAGTATAAACTATACTGAAATATGTCAGGAAGTTAGTGTTTGTGTGTTTTTCTGTTTGTGGTATTTAACCAGTGTGTTTAGTAATGTTGAAAAATATTTGAGATTTTTCTCTCCTGGATTTTTTTTTCTTATTCTTAAAGAACATTCTGGCACATGAAGAACTGAGAAATACACAGAGTGCTCTCAAGGAGTCCCGGGACACTGTCACAAATCTGGAAAAAACTATTTCTGAAAAACAGGCTCAAATTCTGAGTGTTGAAGAGGCACTAGGGAAAAGCATTAAAGAACTTGAAATACAGGTAAGACATTAATTCAAAATAAAAATGCTTTTTCTAGGGCTTTGGAAAGTGGACAAGAAATTAATACTGTCTGATCCAAATCTTTACCAATTGCTAATCAATTTCTATAGGGCTTCAAGCTGTAACGTATACTCTAATAAATCTTTGTTAACAAGTGTGCCCTATGGTTGTTACTTTCAGTGGTGGCATTAGATGACCAATGGAAAAAAGAGATGAAAGTTATGCAGGATAGGAATGAGGCTAATGGGTTTATAATGCTCAGTCCCAATGAGAAGTGTAACACATAATTGTAAATGGCATCTCTGTTCCCAACACACAACAGAAGGCTGACCCACCTGGTTTTGTGCCTGTTTGTTAAAAAAACTGACAAAGAAGAGTGCTGAGAATATTGTATGTTAAACAGTTGCTGCAGTAGCACAATTTCTCTGGAGGGAGAATCTGTAGTATGTGAGAAGATGTTTTTCTTGAAGTATATCAGCTGCCAAGCCCAGTAAATCAATGGTTATAAATTCAGCATTTGCGTGCTTTGGAACAGATGCATAAAAATAATCCAGTAGGTGTTTCTTCTTTGGTTGCTTCCCCTCAGACTTTTCCAGGTAATATCTGCCCAATATGGCAGAAGAGACTGATCGAAGATTAGCACTTAGAACAAATTGACAAAGGCAAAGGACCTAGTTCTGAAGTTTTTCTAGATTGGTTACAGTGGTTTGTTAAAAATAGCGTAGTAAAGTGTACCAAACATTTGCATTTAATTTTGGTTCTGAATTGATGGAAATACTGTCTTTGCACATTTTTTTTGTAGATATCACAAATGACAGAAGAAATAAAAATCATCACATCAGAGAGAGACCAGCTTGCTGAGGAAAAGTTAGTAAATAACCGTAGAGACAGTGATGAGCTTCAGGTGCAAAAGGAACAAATACTTGCCCTCACAGAAGAGAACAATTCACTGCGGGATAAACTGGACAGTTTACATGAGAAACAAGAAGGGGAAGGAACTTCGGTAATTATGTTAAAGCTGCAGTGGTTACTGATGCTTACTTAAGCATCAACTTGAGTGAAAATAACTTTCAAAACAAAACTGGAGAAAGGGTCCTGCTACTTGACTACAGACCATTAAATGCTAGTATTGTTTGTTTGGAATGTATCCCACCCATGTATTGTTTTGTTTGGACAGCCAGTAGTAGCAAGACAAACACTTTTTTGTAAATTCAGTTTCAACTTGATAAGGATGGCGATAGTCTGAGTTGATCTGCACAGATGTAGCTCTGTAAGTAGTTAAAGCTAAAATTAAGTAGCTAAACTAAAAATTGCTCACCTGGGAAGGGTGGTTCTGCTTTTCCAAAGCATAGCTAGAACTGACTTTTTTCCAGGTAGTGAAAGGGATACTGCAGCCAACATTTTCTGCAGTTGAATATGCTGATTGTATATGTTATGTATGTGTATAAAGTGTGCTTGTATGTAGTACACTTTGAAAAAAGTGAAGTACATGTCTACTCTCCCATAAATACAAAAATACACAAATATCAAGAAAGTAATTGGTTTGGCACCATTATCTACTATTAAGTCTAGAAACATTGATTAGGGCTCTGTAGCTTGTGGGGGCGGGGAGAGGCATGTTGTTGGGGTTTTTGGTTTGGGTTTGAAGCGTTTTCTTGCACTTTCTCCTGCCTATCCATGCCCCCAAGCTTAAACTATAGCCATGAGATTCTATTTCTGGTTAACTTGTTTCAGAAGTTCTTACTTTAAAAGTGTGCTTTTATATGTCTCATTTCAAGAACCTTGAATTGTGTGTTGAGTTCAGTCAAATCTTACTGGTCTGGAAGAAAAATCTCAGACATTTGTTTCTGCTCATTTTACATGATCTACCTGTCAAGGGTGAGAGATGTTTTCTCTTTAAAGCTACTTCCCCAACTGTGTTGACTTCTGTCTCTCTATAAAAGACACCACAGATTGAAGGAAAACCTATTGAGCAAGAATTGTTTCTTCTGAGAGAAGAGCTGAGCCAGGCACAAAAGAAATTGCTTGAAATGGAGGAAGTGAAGGCTGATGAATGTTCAAGAGAATCTGAACAAATGGGGAGAACAGATTTGAATCCAAAACTGCATGAGTGTCAGGAACTGAGCATTCTGTCAGAAAGAGATAATCTTAAAATGCAACTGGAGAATCTCCAAAATGAGAGTGACCAGCTAAGAGAAACTATACAGCAGGCAACTAGTATGGTAAGATAAATAGTCCTATTCCTTGAGAATAATAGCCTTAGCAAACTTCCATTCTGGAAGTGCTGTTCTGGTTTTAATGTACTTTTAACTGTGTTGTGCCCGAAGAATTCAGAAATGAAGGAAGAATTGAGATGTGCTCGGAACTCTCTTGTGGAGTTGAAAGGAAGTCTTTCAGAGAAAGAAAATCAACTCTTGAAAGCAGAAGAGGTGTTGAAGGAAACAACTGATAAACTCCAGCAGAAGGTCAGATGCAGTTTTGTCAAGTAAACTACAACCCTCTCAGGACTGGTAAACCCTTGTTCTCTGAAGGCCACAGTTTTTAAGGGTTTGGTAAAGGCAATAATGAAACTCAAAAGTTTTTCCCTTCTTTTCCTCCACCCCCTACCTGCACTGTGCCACTTCTCAAAAGAATTCAATAGAAACCAAGGCAGTGAAAAGAATCGTCAATTGCAGTTTGACTTGCAAGCTACTTACTTATCATTCAGCACTAACGCATGTTTAGTTATGAAATACTCAATCAGTACTGGTCTTTTGACGTCAATGCATTTTCCAAGTCTTAAACTCTTTAAATTCTAATAATGTGTTAGCTATGTAATTGTGAAGGTACTTGAGCAACTAAAAGACAGTTTAGCTCATTCTTTGACTTGCTGAAGTATGATAAATTTTTTATCTACTTACTATTTTCATGTCTGAAACTATTAGGCTTGATTTTCATAAGCATTAATGGTTATCTGCTGTGGATACAGCATTGGAGTAATTTTCATGGAATTGTAATATAAACATGTTCACTTTTATCTACCAGTTAAAAGTGAGACAGAAGCACTGAAAGTTTATTGACTTAAGCACTATTTACATTTTCCTATGTTTAGTGTAGCAGTTATCTAATGGAGGTGTCTTCTGTAATCCAGTTATAATAGCCCATATGTGCAAACAGTGCTTGTGAAATATGATCCAGTAACACTTCTTAAAACAGCACTG
>JBAFWW010033068.1:6925-25782 GCA_036873685.1 Agapornis canus | reverse complement strand
AGGGCTTTGGTTTTTAGCTTTAACAGCACTAACTAAATACAGCAATATCAAGAATTACAGCTATTGTATCATCTTCTTAAGTAGGAAGTGTTTGAAGGTGAGAAATATACCAAAGTACTGAGGAACAAAAACCTGTGACTGTGCTACATACCAGAAGGAACTTCTGGAAGCTACTGGCTCCAGTATGTTATCATTTGACATACAAGCCTGTTGCTTCTGGACATACAGACTGGTTCAAACCAGAAATCACCAGGAATCTAATGCTGAGTTAAGTGCAGGATTTCTAATATTGCTGAGTTTTGCTTTTAAGTTTTCTTGATCTCTCGCTGGCAATTCTGGTTTTGGTTTATTTGACTGTATGAAGAATTTGCAAAATTATAAAATTATGCCAATGAGAAAATCTTCTGAAGTTAGCCTGCCCTAAAGTAGACTTAACTAAAGACTAATGTAGTTAGTCCCCTAAAGTAGACTTAGAACAGCAGTTAAATCAAAGCTAAGCCTAGTAGGCTTATATCTAGGCTTCAAACTTCATTCTTCTCTATTTCCTGAAATCAGTTTATGAATTTCTGAGATGACTTTATGCTGCCTTAAACTGGCCCTCCTTCCCCAGTTCTGCACAAAGTTGTCAAGGGCCAGGTTCAGAGAGGGCTCAACACATTACAAATTGCACCAGACAGAGCACTTTAAGCCACTCCATATCCTCTTACCCATTACATGGAGGTTGGAAGACCTGCTTCACTTGCCTAAACTTGGTTAGCTAGTGATATCTGAGACACTCTAGGACACCTAAAACATTGACATGGGACTGGCAGATGGGGCACATGACCTCTGAAAGATGTGTGTCACCCTAAACTGGCAGCAGAGGGCCAGACCAACCCTCTCTGCTTGATCCATACTAACTGTTCTTGTAACAGTGGCTCTGGGTTTGATATCCAGGGTTTGAGCATTTTTGCACTGTGGACAGCAGGCCAGAGTGGTACCACATGCACTGAGCTATTCGCACTGCTGCAGAGAACACACACAATCTTCTGGCCCTCACTTATGGGAGGGAAAGGAGCAATTCACTCTCTCCCGCAGAACATGCACATCTCCACAGAGATAGGCAGCTTTACTTAAAAAGCAATCAGCTTTTCAGACAGTTCCCAGTTCCAGAGAAACTGCAAAGTCAGGTAGCAGACAGATGTAGGCATCACCACACTCTCAACAGCTACTCAAGCTCATAAGGAAGTAAAAAGTCATTGCTTGCATTTTGGCCACCTGGCTGGCTTTCAGGCTGCCTGATAGATTGAGAAAAATACTTCTGCTTATGATTCATCCATAGGCATGAATGCTACATGGCTAACCACTTATCAGTGCTCACCTCTTAGGTCTAGGGCAAAACATGCTTCTTCATTTAAAGAAATGAAGGCAAACACAAGGCAAACCAAACAAACCCAAACAACAACAAACCCCAAGAGACTAAAAAAAACAAAATTCCCGCTAACATCACCTCTGGAGAGTCTGGGACTGCAAAATAATTCTGAAGTACATTGACACACAATGCATTTTGACATCCCAGAAGATTCAAATACAAAAGTCAACTGTGATTAAGTTACATATGTTTCACTGACAAAGCATGTATCACAGACTTCTAAGAAAATTCTGGTATTTGAAATTCCAATCTTTAGTTCATGGTGGAATTTTTCTGCACTGAAGAGAGTAATATATTCTCTAATTACTTTCTGAATAAAAAAAAACATTCCATGGGTGTTTTTAAGTATGCACTGTAGGTCTGTAAGCTAAAGAATGATGACTTTTCTATAGTACTATTCAAATTTGAATTGTATCATTCCCCAAAGCCACTTCATGCTCCTGATGCCTTTACAGCTGAGGCTGTTTAATCATATTTTTGGCAATGAGTGAACTATGATACTAGAGCATAAAGCTGACCTACTGAAACAAAGTGGACCAGGTAGAACAAGCAGATCTCTCTCCTCCTCTTCAGAGCTACGCAGCTTTATTTTTTCAGTCTTTCACTTTTTCCCCCAACTACAACTACCTGTTTGAAGGATGTCCTATCTATTACAGTTCAACATAAAAGTGTCATTGGGAGACCAATACATTGTTTAAAACCACACAACTTTATAGATTGGTACCACTCACAGTTTATTAGGATGTGACGCTCCAGAAATCTTTGACATTGCTCAAGGCAGCAAAAAAGCTATCAACTAACAGGTATCTACACTAAGTGTCAATCTTTTACCACATAATGTCCTTATTGTTGCCTGTTGTGGTATTCAGCACATAAACCCACAATTAGTTGTTTGTTATTAAATGCTGTGCATGCAGGTGACACTTAAGCTGCAATCAAAGAGGCTGTTTCATGCCTGGGATCCCTAAGACACACCATTTTACAACTCTCCTGTTTTAAAAGCAGGAGAGGTGTAAATCAACAGGTATCTATTGGGCTTTAACACAGAGAACTGCAGTGACAAGTTGTTGTAAGTCAGTTCTGTACAGTCTAACACATTTATACCCAGCAATATTCTCCCATAGATCCTACAGTTTCTGATCCAGCATTCATTCATACAGTGTGTTCAAAGCCAGAAAGTCCTTCAGTTTTTTAAGTTCCCTTGCTTTTGAAGGTGATTGCCATTTAGGAGACAATTACACTGAAAAATAATGCAGAAATTAATCAGAAATTCACACTTAGTAAAATATCCGAGGTTTGTTTTTTTTGTTTTCCAGATGGCAGAATCAGGTTAAACAGTGCAGCAGGATGACGGCTTGATGTTAGAACAAATACTTCTGTTAATAACAGTAATTTGTTTTGTGATCTTGTAATTCTTACTCAACCAGCAGTTAATTACTATTCTAAATCCAGTCTTTTTGGCACACTTGTCATTATATATCCACATTCAGTGATTTTCCAGTCTTGCTTCAGAACAAGTACTTATCCCATTACATTTCTTCATCTTTTTTTCCAAAAGGACCTCACCAAGTCCTTTCATTTTTAACAGAAGGATGATCACTAGGGGTGGCAGACACCCTGAACTCCTCCCCACTCCCAGCCTTCTACACCAGCTCTTCCCAACTAGATCCTTTTTTAAGGACTAAAACTCTTGCCCCAGGAACCCTCCAAGCTGGACACAGAGGTACTCAAGTAATCCCCACGGACTATTTTTCTAATATTTACTGTCACAATAGGGCAAGCATACGGGAATTCTTCATGCTGTCTTCTGAGGATCACATTCAAAAGTGAAAGTTTAATGGGAGCAGGGGATAAGGAAGAGGTGTTATGTTGACATCAGAGTAATGAAATACCTTGGTATGTTCCTGATACTTAGGCTCTTTTTTTCCTAGTTTAAAAATTTGGTGTTTACTACTCAAATCTGAAAATGTGCTATATTAAGATCCAACTGCTTTTACTGTTTGTCTGACTGCTTTCCTTCTTAAAAATTACACTAATCCAACAGAAGGAGGCTTACATAATACAATTAATTAGTCTGTGAAAGAAACTGTGACTATCATACAGCTACTTGTTTCCCCCAATGAAACCATTACTAGCAGACTGCAGACCCCTCTGCCTTTCCTCAGAGATGTGCAGCAAGGAAGGCAACTGAGCAGGCCACCTGCACCCCCAGCAACACCTCAGCATCAATCAGCTCCATCACTCACCGCTGCCACTCACATACCGCTGCCTGTCATCAAGGGCATTTGAGCCACTTCTGCTAGTAATGCTGTCTCTCACAAAACTTTCCAGTGAGGTAGCAGTACATGAGTCCCAAAGGAAAGGAAAACTTTTCCACAAACTGTGAAGGGTTACAGCTGCATTAAATCTCTCTACATCTTCTAACTCAAGCAAAACATTTTCACTTCGGCTGTAATGCCAAGTCGCAGGCAACCTCTTTCCCCTCAGCCCTGTCTCCCTCTTTATGGTCTTGCAAAAGACAGTGTCCTTACAGAGACACTTGAGAACCTCTCTTGCATGTATGTTTACAATACCACAGCTGAGTGTCTCTAGCACAAAGCATCACCCTTGCCCCATTGAGAAGATAAGCTATTATCCCCATTAGCAAGGTGGTATAAGCAGTGTTTAATAGGTTAACAGAGTGCTTCAAGCAGATGCACCCAGGAAGAGGTAGCATTTCATGTGTACCACACTCAAATGACAACATCTTATCGAGTAGCAGCACTAGTGCTAGCTGTCATCATCGCATCTGCAAAGAAAATATTTCACAGATCTTGATAAGGAAACTGGCATACTCTATAAAAAGGTATCTTGGCAGGTAGAATTCTCCTAAGAGCATGCACATCTTTTCCCCACAGAGGGCATTTTAAGCCCTTTCCCCATATCATGTTTTTAATTTTGAGCCAACCAAAGAGTATAGGCACATAGGGAATGAATGCGATAATCTTGTATCGTATTTGTTCAGGCTCTGAAAATCAGAAATACTTACATGGTGCTCACAATTTCTGTGCTCCTCCCCTTGCCCTGCAATGTTTAATTTTCTAGCACTGATGCTGACACTACCAGAAGTATTGTTCAGCTGCCAGTCCTCGAAGCACTGGAAAGCTTTCAGAAGACATGGCAAACAACATGAAGATGATGAGAACACTGCAGGATAGCTGTTACCTGAGGGATATATGGATCCTGGATAGACAATTAGGCTGGGGGTTATTTTGTTTTTGTTTTTGTTTTTGTTTTTTTAACAGCTCTGGCAAAACAATTTTCAATGTAAGTAACAAGCACTTCAAGCGCTGACACAGACACACATCTCACAATTGACAGTGGAGCCGTCTGCTTTGTGTCCATGGAGAAATGCATCTTCCTGGTCCACAGTGAATCTAATTGTCAGCACTCAAAGTACTTGACCACTCTGTCACATGAAGGATCACCTAATTACTTGGTAGGATAAGGAGTCATAAGCACCTGAGGCCTATTTATCACTGTAAACATGTTTCAACTGCACATAAACACTTGTTATAAAGGCACACTGGTCATAGCACAACAGAAGTAGTAACTTTGAGATTAAAAAAAACCCCCAGTACTAAATTGGTGAAAGAAGAGTTAAATGTGACACAGCTTATAAGCTAAAGAAAAATACTCCACAAATCCTACGAGTGAGTAAACATGAGGATAAGCCAGCTGAAATATGACGGTGCACTAAAGAGATCATTGTTAGGAGAGATCTTTCCCAAGTACTACTAATATAGAAAAACAACTGTAAGAACTGAATCAAACTTGGCCATAAAACTATAAATAGTAGAGTGGTGCAAGTACAAAGGCAGAAGAGTAACACACTTACGTGATTTTGCAGTACATTCCAACATGTATGGAATTTAAATCAAGATGTAATTTATACCTATTTTACCAGTAACATGTATACTGATACATTTTCCTTCAAAATATTCTGAAATAGCAGCAAAGCCGAAAACAGAAAGGACAGCAAGGAAAGGGAAGCAAAGAAGAAAATCTGGCAGATAGATAAAGCAAAGACAAACAAATGTACTGACAACCAGTATTTCTTAATTTCCAAGTTTCTTATTATACATAGATATGTTTATACACTTATGGACTCTATGTCTCTTAAATTCCCTTCACCAGTTTCTGACTTAGAGGTATTTTGGTGTCAGATTTTCAGTTTCAGAAGTACCTTGATCCCATATACTGACCCATATACCCATATTCAATATACTAACTAAACTTGTACGATGCTGTAATAGTTTGAAATATTTGATGTATCCATACAGAAAGGTAATAATTGAATGCTATTTTACTGAAACATCCAAAGCATAGAAAGAACTTCTTCCCTTATGTAATATTTTAAGAAAAAAAACCCAAACAAACCAAAACAAACAGAAGCCCAACTTTTAAAATCATCTGTATTATTACTGTGTAAAATACTGCCAGTTGGAAAAAACACTGCATTATCAGATACCATTTTTTGTCTGTATAAATCAACTGAAACCTCTGTTGTACTACCTATTCAAATACAGTTCAAACAGTGTAACTGTAAACTTACTAATGAAATTAATAGAAAAATGGTGTCTGTAACAGATGGTATCACACAACGAAGCAGGCAGAATTCGAGGTTTCAAACACTGTAAAAAGCAGGTGGCCTATGTTAATGTTTTAAACATATCCATATACTAAACTATCTATCATAACCTTGTATAACTGAGGTCATGTTGCAGAATAGACCAGAAAGCAAAGAATCACAAACGTAGAGCATTTGTCCAAGCTGTTCTTTTCTCCAGCATTTTAAAGCTCGTGCCTTATATTTTCATGGTTTAGTTATTTTAAAAGCTACCATTATGCATTTCAACTATGCGTTTATCTCCTGCAGAAATCTTCTTGTGCTGTTAGCCTCAGCAGATTACACCTATGAAGAAAGAGGTCTCTATTGCTCCACAGCTTTCTGCAGTTTCATCAGGCTGCTTACATACTTCTCTAGATGTTTTCTAAGCCTACAGGAAAGTGATTTTCAATCTCTCTGTTGTTTTCTTAGAAACCCAGAAGAACCAGGAGGACACAGATAAAGTAATTTATTGTACTGTTATGACAGAGCTCAAGGAAGATAACATGCTGTTTGCAATTTATACTTTCTTATGTGCTTCGTTCACTCCAAGTCACACATGGAAAATGAGAGAAAGAGCAGGTAGAAGTGGACACAAGACTGAGGTGGACTACTTCTCTGCCTTTGTGCATGTATGCACATGTATCCAATGCTAAATGGAAGACTATGCTACAAAGTGCATTCACAATGCCTGTTCATCATACTATTACCTCACTTTCTGGTCCACACATTTAAAAAGGACAAATGATCAAGGGGGTGAACAGCTTTGCCAAGACCCACTATACAGACAGTTTTCTATATATGTATGCAGCCAAAACGCCATCTCACTGAACACAGCTCTCCAGAATAGTAATTATTGTTAAGCACCAGCAGATTAATCAGATGGTTCTAGCAGGCTCAGAGAAAAGGGGATAAAGAAAGAGAGCTAGGTTTGGAACACTTTCAGTGTATTGTACCCACACATTGAAAGTGAGACAGCACACAAATACACACCCTCCCATGGCTTTCTCAACACCCCCAACTTAAAGAAAGGGGCTAATTCCATTCAGAGAACTGTGGTGAAGTTTTTCCAGCACAGTTAATGTCAAACAAGTTAGAGTGTGTATGCATACACATGTGTGCATACATTTACTAAGCTGATAAACACCCATAAAACTAGTATAGTCCATCACACCAAGATGATGGGAAGTGGATCCTATGTATTAGTAACTTGACAGTTAACTTCTACTGCAGATGACTGAATAATTGTTCACAATCAGATACAAGAAGTTTATTAAAAAAAAATGTAGTCTCATGATTAGGCTTTATTTGTGAAGTGGAACAAAGAATAAGTTAAATATATATAAATATATTTGTATATATATGTATCTATATATATATATACACATACACACACAAAATCCAGCTCTTCCCGCCCCCCATTTACATGCAATACATGTAAATGCTTTCACCCACTCTCTGTGTACCTAAATATGCCAGTATCTCTATACAATCACGACTAGAGCACTGCAGGAACAGGATACAAAACAAAATAGGACATTATATTTTGTTTATAGTTTATTTTATACACACTATGCTGTGGAGCTAGCAGTAGATATTTGATATATTCTATCTTTGTAAGTGTTAACTGAGTTACTGGCCTTGAAAAGGGCTTTAATAAGTCGCATAGGAACCTTAAAAAAGAAATTAAGAGTCAAAGAGCTTGCAACATTTGTATCCTGCTGATGTACTTTGCCTGAAGGCTAAGGGACAGCCCTTGCCAAGTATGGCTGCTAAGTAACCAAGTGAGAGTGCAGTCCTCTCTTTTACCCCAGGAGAGTGCCTTCTCATTTTTTCTCTATAGGAAGGCTTTGTTCCATGACAGGGCTCTAAACTGAACACGATTTCAGCCTGAAAAATGTGTTTTCACTGGATAACACTAGATCTCCCCATGAAGCTGCAAATTTAACTGATCTGCGCAATTCCCAAGTGTTGGCATACAAGAGCAGGGAAGAGTGGAAGTGAGAGGTGCTTTATTGTGTGCTTCAACATGAAAAGACTTTAAAAAAGACAAGCAGCAGCAGTTTGGTTTGAAACAGACCATTTGTATTTTCCTTATGTAGTCTACCTATTGATACGTAATTAGATGTGACAGAACCGTGGTTTACTTCACCACTTCAAAGGGATGTTTAGGTTAAGTACTTGAGTCAATACATCACACATTACAAGTATAGGAAAAAGTAAATGCTGTTGAAGAACATATTAAATCATAAACAAGCATTAGAACAGAAACATGTATAACAAATTTAACATAAATAAATCACATGAGGAACATCACCTCTGAAGACTTTTATCTACACTGATCATGAATTTGTCTCTAGAGATACCACTGGTCTTAGTTCAAAATAACAAGAATGAATAATACAGGAGTTACAGTGAAGAATGGAAAGTTCTCTACAAACCAAGTCATTATTATCTAAAGTCATCATTAGTCATTTATTATCTAAACTGAACTGCCATACAAAGCACGTAATTGTGAGACACTGTTAAGGCTTACAGTGCATTTCACCATTATTTAAACATATTGAACAACAAAGCTTATCCAAGACTTTAAATAAAAGTTAACATCTGTGAGCTCAAACTAACAGACTACAATTCAATACTGCAACAGATTTCAGTAAGTCCTTCAAAAGTTGCCTGCCTTCAGTAGAAAATGCTTTGCAAGGAAGACGTATTTTAAAGCCTATGCACAGTCCTTAAGCTTTATTTCTGATGCTGCCCAAGTTGTGTGTTTCTATAGACTACATCAGTCTTAAATAAATTTTTATTGCTTTTTCATCTTTAAGGGAAAGAAAAAAAATCCTATGACTCTATTTCCCTCAATTTAGATAACTGTAAAATGAATTTTTGTTCTGGTTTCCCAGGTGACCTTCAGATTTCTTAAAGCATTAAAAATAACCTTTGTAATTTTCTTTTTCATATTCAAAAGATGAATTTATACAATTCAGGAGCAAAATAAGAAAAAACCCTAAACAGCCCCACACATGAAACCATTACGGCAGAGACAAGACACAGAGCAATCTCACACAAAATCTTATGTGAATGTGCAATCTTAATCTTGATGGATACTTTAGAAGATTTAAGCATTCACACAAAAGTCTTCAAACTGCTTCTCTTTTCAGCACCAATACAATAGAATCATTCTGGGAAGCACTTGAAGATTGCTGGAAATAGCTTCCATCTGTTAAAATGCAATAATGCATCTGCTTTCCATTGAAGACCTTTGAATAAAATGTTCTATTGCTTTCAACATACAGCTGCAACCATCCCATGAGTTAATCCACCTCCTTATTAGAAATAATGGCAGGGGCAACAAAACCATCAAGTCCAAGATTTAAGAGAGTTTGGAGCAAGGCACCTCCTACTACACACCCTCCTTTCCTTTTTTCTACCTCAATCATGAATTGATTTCCTGGCTACAGCACTTGATGAACGAGGCTTGCTGTCACCAGGTGTCCCACTTTGGCAACATGATGAGACACTGTGCAACCTGCACCAGTCATTTTGCTGCACTGCTAGTCTTGGTGAAAGTTTTAGGGAACAAATGAAACATCACGTACTTGCCTGTTGGCTTTTTTAAAACACTAATTTTTGATTAAGCTGCCTTGTTTCATAGGCTGTTTATCTCTGGTGTTCATCATCTTCAACCCTCTTCACCCCATTCGCTATGCTCTTTTGATGTAATTGAAAGATTTCATTTAATTATTTTCAGAACTGCCAGCCTTCTGCATTTATTTTCCTTGCTAAACCCTCTTAATTCCAGATTTTTATGATCTCTGCCTTTGTCTCTGACCTGAGCACTTTGAAGTCTACTTCTCCTGTACCTCACTAGATCTAGGTATTTAAGCCAGGCTGTCTAAAATGTCACAAAATTACAAATTCCTCCTCACTCCTTTGAACTCTGCTCTCTTCTTTATTGCTCTTCCCTGACTCCAATGGGATGGCCAGCTACTCAGTTCCCCCCCCTATTCTCTCCTAGAAGAGACCTCTTCAAATCACTCTCTTCTGCAAATCACTCCTTCTGCAAATCACTCTCTTGCTGCATATACTATGTCCTGAACACAATAGCTGGTTTGCTTCCAACTTGCCTAGCTTACCTTTGCAATAAAATAGCAGAGCACACTGAAGAAACATACTCTGGGGACAGGGGGATTGGGGGGGAAAGAAGCCAACCCTGACAATTACACTTCCTTTCTGAATTAAACAGAATGCTGCACCCCAAACATGCATCCACACTTCCAAGAGCACCTTTAACACTCAGTAGAGCCTATTTATTATCAGAGAGAAATAGTCAGAACCAATTAAGGTCTCAAGTATGGATGTAAGAAATGGGTGGAGTCTCTGCATGTTCAAAACCAAATTCCTTACTATAATCTAAATAAAGAAATAACGGTAAACTGTGCATTAGTAATTTAATGCTTCTATATATCTTACATTACAAATACCCCACAAATCTACTCTTTCCAAAATTACTTACTCTTGTTTAGATAGCTGAATAACACTTTTGTTACAACTGTTTTAAGGAACAAATTAAAAAAAATGTGCACAACATCTAAATTTAACTTAAGAGCTAAGTGGCAGATGGCATATCATGTGGTTACCCATCAATCTGCAGCACTGGCAAAAGGATTAATCTGCAAATCCTGCTGCATAACCAGCATCAATATAGGGAGTATCTACACCCTGTGTGCCTGTACTCTCCCCTCCAGCCCATTAGGGAATGGTATTTCAGCAGGAAATTCTTGGACATTTACCTATCCATTTGCTTTTGGGCCCTGGCCAGCCATTTTTAAGTACTGCCCAATTAACAGCATAAACCATCTGAAGTTCCAGTATTTGCCAAGATGTTTCACTTCCAGGAATACTATTACATATGGGTTTCACATCTCTTTTCTAATTCCAAACCAATATTCTTCCAAGAAGTAAACACAAATTTCCACTTGTTTGCTTTAGGTTTTTAACCTCCTCTCTCTCCCACTTGCAATTATTCTAAATACCGGTATCAACAGTCCACCATAACTGCACTAAATGGAATAATTATCCAAACCAGAGCAAATTAAATTCTCTTTAGCTTACGGTGAATGGCTCCAACTTACAGCAACTACATACTTTTTAAAAGTAACTCCAAAGACAGAAAGGATTGGGGCATTCGTACGCTCTCCAGTCTCAGTGCATAGTATGGATTCAACAGCTGGAGGGAGGGGAGGGAGAAGAGTGACAAGATTTTTGTTTGTTTAACTATTTCTACCCAAATCCTTACCACTTTTTAACATAACACACAACCCTCCAAACCCCTTCCTTCCAGGGAAAACGGAGCCCATGACCTAGCAACTCCATCTCTGCATTTTTACACTGAAACATAAAAACGTCTCAACATTCTGAACTGAAGATCACTGCTCTTTGTTACTTCAGTATTGGTTTTGTCTAACATTCAAGTATTTCATTTTAGGATTCCATGCTACAACACCAATCACAGTGTAGTTGTGGAAGTCATGGATAAAAACCACAGACAAACCCAGCCACTTTACTCCCTTCACTAAAAACACAGTGTTCTCTTCCTTTGGTAGGTTCCTGAAGTGCTGTTGTGCAGCACTTGAGAGATGGAAGATTTGGAGCACGACTGCTGAATAATAACATGGTCTCAGGTTAAGCATGTGTTTTATTTGCATGAGTGCTCCTTGTGAAACAAGAATGAGGTTTACAGTTAGACTTCCACATGGAATTTGAGAAGAGGGAAAAATGTCAAGTCTTTGGATTGCTGATTGGCTAACTCTTTCAGAACCTGAAAATGAGAAATAACAGTAGATCACTAAAATTAAAAGGCCTGCATTAAATTAACAGAAGAAATATGCCCATCATGATATTACTGATCTATTGGCTCTTTTGAAAATAGCAGCACCACCATCATCCTTTATGAATTCAACCATTTGCATTTCAGATTATTAATGGTGTCCACTTCCTCTCAAAACCCACTTTATTTTCCTCGCACAATATTTAACATGCTTTCCGTCTATAAGTACTTACTTTGACTTGTTATGAAAAAGCCAGCAATATGCATAGAGTTAAGAAAAGAGCATTAAAAGCTTCATATTTCAGTGTTATGCTGCTACACATACAATACCAGGTTTTTTATGCTTACAGGCAGTTGAACTGCTCTTCTGAAGCAGAGAAATGGATAAGTGATTTCTAGATGCCATACTATTTAGCTTTATTCTTTACATAAACCAGCTTATTGTTAAAAATGCTTGGGGTTTTTAAATGCTCTAAACCAGTATTTTACTGTAGGTACAAAAATTACTGTCCCTAAAGAAAGATTAGAGAAGATGTAGCCATCCAGACGTAAGGCAACTTGAACAAAAGGATCTCTGGAGACAGCAGCATGCTGCAACATCCAGAAATTACCTGAATCCCATGATTTGGGATTCAGACTTTCACAAATATCAACATTTTAGGGGCTACGTTCCTTAAGCGGTAAGTGGTGCCTCATTTTCACTCCAAGTTGTACTTGGGATGAAAGGCTAATCTTCTGCATTGCTAGAGAAAGCAACCTGCTTATGCACAGCTGTACTGTGCAATGCAGCATAAGTGCAGTAGTTGCCCATCTGAAGTGGTAGCTGTCTCTCCATGATCTACTGGGGGCACAGTATGTCTTCTGTACTCTAGATGTACTTCAGCAAACTCATGTTGTGCTTAGTAACTTTCTTCCATAAGCTTTAACCTAATGACACCTTGATTTCTTACACTCAGTAGTGTGAAGTGGTCAGAAGTCCACACCCATAATTTGATAAACTTCATGAAAGCTATAAAAACTACTACACTGAACAGAAGGCTGGACACTGTTGTAGCAATGCTGTAGCAATGCAAATACTTTCATCACTACAAGCAATACGTTCAATGAATATCAACATTAAAAACAAATATAAACAAAAAAGATACAGGGAAAAAAAAACAACAACAAATAACCAGGTGGCAAGTCTGTATCAGCCTTATCAAAAAGAATTGTTTCCTAAAAGTCCAGCTTCTGTGCCAAAACAGAGAGCTTTTTTCTAACTTTGGTTTTGACTAACAGGATGCCAGGAGATTTGTTATTCAAAATAGCTGGATATTTATAATTGCTACCATTGCATCAGAAAAGTTTCTACAGTAATTCCTCCAGTCTACAAAAGATTTGCACACATCAATTCTAGCTTTCAGCACTGCAGCTCCTTCTACACAGATGAAGAGTTAAGACATCAGAATAAAGATGAAGTCACAGAGACATCCACATAGCAGTCACTGCAAGCTGAAGCTGAAATCCTATCTGCCTGTTACAAACTGAAAGCAGTGGAGTGCACAAACTACAGGAAACATTTAGAAATGATGGTCTTAACCAAAGGTCACTTCTGTAGACTTCTGCACTGAAGAACTGGAGATTGTCATACACAATCCAGCCTTTTCCCCTTCACCTTCTTGCTTGATATATTATGGATATGTAACACTACACTAGAGATAAAACAAGCGGGATAACTTGGGGACAGACACTTCCTTAAGTGACGAAATGTTTCTCAACACAGATCCAAAATAAAGCAACAATTTTTGAATTCACAAATGACTTTGTATCAAGAGTGTTCTCGCAGAATGCTAGTATTCCCCAATTAGAGCTGTCAAACAAGAGGGTAGTACCCCTGCAGTGACCACTATCTGAGTCAATCCCTCAGCCATGCTCTGCTCCAGAGGTACAAATGAACAAGTAAGGGATTTGTGCTTCTTCCTGATTGCTAGCACCAGCAGTATGCTCTCTAGATTCAGTTCCCTCATTCTGCCTCTTCTCAGGACCTTCCTGCATCCCAGCTGAAGATAAGCAATGCCGTAGAAAAAAGCAGAACCAGTCGCCCAGCGGCATGTCAGTATTTCCAATAAACCTTCTCTGCATATCACTTCCCCCTCCATCCTTTGAGAGGTATTTTACTGTACTCCTTTGGCTTTCATGAATCCCTCAAAAATAACACAAGAAATTCACTTCCTAAAAGCATTAACTCCTTATGTAATAGATTTCAGAAGCTTAGAGGGGAGTACTCCTGACATGTCCAAATGATACAAAGGGCTTCTGATTAATTTAGCTCTGCATCAAAGCTCTCTTTGGAAAGTTTTAGTCAGATCTTTCTTTACTGCATGGTATTTTAATAAGTAATAATAATAAAAAACCTACAAGTGGCAGGGTGCCTTGTGAAAGATGCATTTGTTCTAGATACTGTGTATTTTTGCACACAGAAATAAACGTCAGACAATCCTGAGGCTTTTCACTTCACAAGCTACAGCTTACTTTGATCTTTGATTTTCTAGATACAGACCTTTCAAATAAAGGCTTCAAATATTAAACTGCACTAATTCCAGGAATTTTCTTGCATCTACTGCCTTCTTGACAAAGGTGTGTTCACCAAGAAAACAGACAGAAATGACTATCTCCAGTAACACAAGAAAAGCCATAGCCTCTTTTTGCTGCAATATTTGTGACAAATCCAGCTCACAGGGGCATTTTATTTTGGCTCCAAGAACACAGATTCCATTTATGCATTTCTTTACTTTTTCTTTTCCTTTTCAGAAAGCAGCATTCATTTACATGAGTTACATTTACATGGAAACATTACCTGGAGCAATGTTTCTCTTAGCAGGGAATGCTATTGTTTCTTTCACAGAAGCACAGATCTGTACTAAACCCCATTACCACGTTGGATGACCACATGCCTCTCGACAGCTCTCTGCATGCTCTTCCACACACGCCATGCCAGTGAAATGGTAAGCAGCCTGCCTCTCCAACTGCAAGCCACCAGCTTTTCAGCTCAACACAAATTGTGTTAGGGAGGCCCACACAATGTGCTCTCCCCTAGTGTCATGCTTCATTTTGTTCCTTTTCATGTTAAAATGCCATACAAAGAAAAAGCACTCTGATGGGGGGTTTCTCTCATCTCTTTACATGCGGAAACATCAATGAGGAACTACAAGGGAGCAAGAGATCAGTGTGGCAGCGTATTTGACACAGCTGACCTTGCAGAATCGTTTGTCTAAGAACAACCAAATTTAATTGTTGGTTTTAATTTAGAGAAACAATTATCTTAAGAAGGACTTACTGTACTTGGTAAGAAAGCCTGTGCTGACAGAGGCAGAGTCTGGCAAGCAGCATTTTCTTGTTTCAACTCTGGTAAAGGTCTCACACCCAGCCAGAGAAAGCAACAGCAGCTTCTCCTTGGGAGAGCAGCCCTTGAAGCAGCTCCATGAGGCTGGGGCACAGCCCAGTGCTTGCAGGATGCCCCCCCCATCCATGAGGTCTCACGAACCTCTCTCAATACACCGTTTCTGCTTTTCAGTTGCTCAGTATGCAAACCTTTTCAAATCAGAGTTTTGTTCTCCCTCTATCCCACTGTGTTTCTTAAACTATTCTGGCTGTTCACACCTGAATTTGCATCTGCAGAGCAACAGCTGTGTGTCAGTCCCCCTTCCCTCACAGGTCAGGTGCTTCTCACATTCACTGTGAGAGCTGCTCTGGCATGACAGATTTGTCAGGGCTGAATGCAGACAATGTACTGGAAAGAAAACAGGTTAGGGATGGGGGATGGGAGATGGAGGGATGGGGATGAGAAGGCAGAATAAAATGGGACCGCCCGAAGTGGAAAAGCACTACATCAACAAATGCTCCCTTCCCATTTCCAAGAGCAACACCACTGAATTTTTTCTCTCAATTAATGAGCTTGCACAGGTGTTACTCCAAACGTAACCGTAAGACTGTGTAGCTGCCAGAAACAACGCTGAAGTGATAGCGTGTTGGTGGTGACAGAGAGAGAGAGAGCAGAGCTCAGCTGCCACAGTGCATGGTAACTACAGCAGGGTTGGCAATCAAAATTCAACTTGTAGGCTTGACATGGCAATCTGTCAAATAAAATGGGGAATCCCCAAACACCTTCCCATCTGAAACTGTACAAACACACCAGAAGAGTCAGGCACAGCCATGAGCCTTAGCTCTTTTATAACATCTCACAGGCTTAAATTCACTGTCATTCTCGATGCACTCACTAGGTACAACTTCAAATATTTATTGCTCTTCTTGAAAGCTTTCTTACAGCATGGAAATAACAAAATCCTACTCCAGCATCAAATAAAATTTATCTCAGCCTTTGTCTCGAACATGTGAGCAAACAAACTGAAATCCTGATAGGTGTGTGGGTTCAGGCTTCCACTCACTAGTGAAGAGGTTAAGTACAGGCATTGCTGCAACCAGCCTTTGATAGGCATGAAGACAGAAACTGTCTTCACAGAGAGCACAAACTCCTCCCAGCAAAGGTTCTTCAAAAAGCCATGTCCTTTTGGAAGCTATAACTCAGTAGTGGTTTCATGGGGAAAAGGAAGTTACTGTGCAGCTGTAACTTCTACCGCACTACCATCTCACCGTGGTGCTAAAAGAACATGGTTTATCAGAGATGGGAATGTGATAGTAAGATGAAACTGTATGACAAAATGGCTTGAAGTGGCACTCATGAAAGATAATGTGATTTCTGCAGAGTAGGCTGCAGACGGTACTGCTAGCACTACCTGAGCACAAACACAGCTTTCTCATGACAAGGCACACTGCTCTCTTTCAAAGGCATTACAGAAAACCTACAACCATGTGGAATTAGACTGTCATCAAGAAACAGCCATTCTTTTTCTGGCCTCACATGATTTTTCATGCTATGATGCTGAAACTCTTTTCCACATATACCACATAATTAGTGGGAGAAATAACCTTCCGTCAACACCACCAAAGTAGCACAGAAAAGGTCAGCACTGAAGCTCTAAGAATCAAACCAGGGAAGACAGCAGTTTTTTGCAATTCTAAAGCTCTATTCCAAAGTTAAAGATTAGGTAAGCCACACATTAAATAAACAAGTAAATCTGTTCAGCACACAGAATTAATTTAAAAGCAGTGCTATGAAGAAGAACGGGGGTCTTGCCTATGTAATTTATTATCAATTTATTATTTTCCCCACCGAGTCTTTTGTAGTATGGAAAAGAAGTATTTTCTCCATAATTCAGTTTAGTTGATTTTCATATTAACATCATACACTTCACACACATTTGTTGGGCTGGATTGCTAGCACAGCGGCAATTCTGGACCACAGTGTGCTGCAGAAAGGGTCTATAACATGTTCCTCCTCTGTCTAGACGTGAGTGTATTTCAAAAATGTGTACATGGTACCTACCCTCCTGCATGCCCACCTACCTGCCCTTGTTGTCATGCTTCTTCCTCAACTCGTCTCAAAATCAAGATCTCCTAGCATTAATGCTCAATGTTCCACTTTAAAAGGTAATTAAAAACCAGTGTTCACATAAGTCATGGAAGAAAGTGCTACCGCATGTCCTAGGATAAAATGGCGATCAAATGAAATTCTTGAAATGAGCCAATATTGCCCTGTATCCTGCAACCAGACTTGGAAAGACAGTATTGTAAAAGAGGCAGGAAAGACCTTAGGAAAGCAGGCAGACCAGAAGGTGAATTTATCAGATTGTTTCAACTTCTTTTATACCTACCTTTACACTACTTTTTTGAAAAAGAAAGGGTGGTGTGTGGGAAGTTTTGCTACCATGAATTAAAACTGGTGGAGTTAAAAACTAAGAACCTCTCATACAAGTCTTCTGCTCAGCCAGCCAAGTCTCAGTTGTATATCTCAGCCAGAGAAGTCAGAGGAAATAAATAAGTTTGGGGGGTGGCATATAAAAAGCTTTTTTTTTTTTCCTTCTCTACATCTAGTAGTTAGTTTTTCAGTATAATTTTCTGAAATTCCAGTTTCTTTAAGATGCTCCACCAAAGGCAAAGTTGAGGTTACTTGCAATATGATATTACTACAGAGAAATTTACTAGGATTTACATGGGGTTTAGTCAAAAGCTCCAGTATCTTTCCACAGTGCTCAGTTTCGTCCAACTAGAGAAACCCAGTTACTGTCAGGTTAAGAAACAAAACTGTTAGTTCCCTACATTTAGGATGCTATTCTGGAAACATCAAATTTGATTTTTATATAAGGCAGTTACAGAGATGGATTACCAAAAATGAAATATAAGACATTTTGAATTAGTACAGGCAGAAAAAACCCAAAAAAGTCAGAAAATTTTTCTGGTAGAGGGTTTCCTCCCCAGATTATGAAGTTGAGAGGACAGAATTGAGTATTTCCAGCAGTAGCACCAAGCCATTTATATTATGTGCAAAGTTAACACAAAAACAAACAAAAGGCCATCTTGCAATAGTTGTGGAGGCCACTTCAAGTGAGAAATATGGTCAAAACCCACAGTTGTCCCTGTAATCTAAAACCCAATAGAAATGCATGATATACCCCTTTACTACGTCGTTTTCTTGTCTCAGGAAAGTATTGGTGTACACTTTGGACTCCTGAGAATTCAGCAGGGAACTCTGTATGGACAACAGTGAGGCTGTATGCACAACTAGTTTTGATGTCCCCAAAGGAAAAAGCGATCAATTCCACCAGTCATAATGAGCAGATGAAAAGGCCACATTTATAGCCCTATCTCCTGAACAGCTCTTCATTCAGATTCAGCATAACCTCCTCTAACATAAAATGCAAAAGACTGCATATCTTTATGTCATGGTTTAAGCCCAGCCAGTAACTCAGAACCACACAGCTGCTCACTCACTCCCTCCTTCTTCCCTCCAGCTCCTGGCAGAATGGGGAGGAGAACAGAAAGAATGTAACTCCCATGGGTTGAGATAAGAACAGTCCAGTAACTAAGGTATA
>JBAFWW010033066.1:26852-41285 GCA_036873685.1 Agapornis canus | reverse complement strand
GACTGTAGTGACAGGACAAGGGGTAATGGGTTCAAACTTAAACAGGGGAAGTTCAGATTGGATATAAGGAAGAAATTCTTTACTGTAAGGGTGGTGAGGCACTTGAATGGGTTGCCCATGGAAGTTGTGAATGTTCCATCCCTGGCAGTGTTCAGGGCTGGGTTGGATACAGCCTTGGGTGACATAGTTTAGTGTGAGGTGACCCTGCTTATGGCAAGGGGGTTGGAACAAGATGAACTTAAGGTCCTTTCCAACCCTAACTATTCTATTATCCTATTCTATTCTAAGATTCCATTCCCTCAGCTGAAACAAATGCCAAGAGGGAAAAATAACCTCAATGCCTTGCAATTGTTGTATGTTTCATGTGTCAGAAAAAAAGACCCAGTCCATATAATGCATTTATATATCTTCAGATTTAAGTAAACTATTCTTATCTATTTACTGTTTTCATCTAACTTACATGCATATATAATGTAAGAAGACAGTAGTTTTATCATTCATCTAGAGCCAGAGGTGTCTCAGAAATATGGATTCCAAGAGTCTGAGATGTATTTGGAAATGTTTATTTTAAAATAAATTCTGTTACAGAATAGCCAGGCTTCAGGTTTGCTTTTGGACAACATGTGAGTGCTAATATATATTTATTTCTTTTTTAAATCTAGCCAAGAGAAAAGGTAGTTTTACAAGGAATGCTGTTGAATACTAAAATAAACTTTACCTTGAGAGGCATCTTTGCATGTTCATTTAATAGAGGAACATCAAACACTAGTCTTCTCAGCAAATGTTGCATCATGGAGGGCCGCAACTGCCTAAAAGCAGACAAACAATTTCAAAAGGGTGTATCAAAACAGTTTTGTGTAAATAATAAATACATTAAAGCAAACTGTTAATTGTATGCCATTAAAATCCTTCAGATTCCTAAAGTAACAGGATTTTTCTCGTGCCACAAAAAAAAACATGTCCAAAAGAAAACAAGTGCATACAGGCTGCAAAACAAATGCTTTAAAGAAGCATAAAAAATATCTGATCTGTAGACAATCAGGAAAAACACTACTGAATTTTGATATTGTATATTATAGTCATCTCTTCCTCTTGAGAAAAGGCTATAATGTTAATTTTTTTAAATGTATCCCAATGGCTCTTAAAAATATCCTAGAAACTAATAAAGACATAAGAACATTAACTCATTAACTGTACTAAACAAGATATGCAACAGTGGGCAGCAACTGGAAGGACAGAAGAAATATGTATAGCATCTATGTTAGAATGGAATGAACAGATAAATAACCAACACTGGTCCATTTTACTGATATTTATCAAGGTTTTATATATATATATGTAATGGTCAATGTGATATAATTTATAAAGAAATGCTATACAGTACTTCTTTACAGTACTGTAATATAAATTTCTGTCATTTCCGAACACAATTCCATATTATGAAAAAAAATATGGTGATTAGGATTTCAAATGTAATGCAACATAAACATCTCAAACTGTATAATCTACTGATAATCAACCATACTGTCAGTCTGTACAGCTTAAAGTATTTAAATGGTACTTCAGTGTACACACAATTTTAAATTCCTAGAGCTTTGTCTTTTTGTAGTGTGTCCTTATAGTTAATCACCAAGTATTTTGCCTACAAAACTTGGCAACATCAAAATAATTGAGAACTGCACATGAGTGATTTAGTGATTTATAAAGCTGCAAACTGAATACAGAGCATATAAAAATATCACAATGGAAAAAAAAAAAAAGAAAGAGAAAGAAGAAACCACTTTAATTATACTATTGGTGACATAGTGCTGCAAGCCTGTATTATAAATATCACAGATCACTTAATCAATTAGCATTCCTGCACAGCCAGAAGTATTATCTTACCCACAGATAGACAGTAAACACTCTTCAATAGAATCTCGCTGAGCTTTGGTAAGAGAACATCCCTTTGAGAGTCTGTACACAGTATGCAATAAGGAATCGATGAGAGATGCATGGTGCTCTGTGCCAGCAAAAAGAGGAGCACATCTGGTCAACAGAGGCAAGACTGCTGTGCAAAGGTATCGATTCAGAGCCAAAGCCATATCTGTAGCACTTAAAGCAGCCTAGGAATTAAAAGGGACAGAAATTGATTTATCTCATTGATGCTATTACAAATGAAAAGAACTTGGTTTTCATTTGTAGTAGTCAGATACAGGAAAATTTCCAAAACACACAAATGAGTATTTGATACTTACTGGGACCTGGATGCCTAGCTTCTTTTCCTGCTTTCTAAGTCTCACAGAGGGCTTTTGGTTTGTTTTGTTTTTAACAAACAGAAATATAAATAATAAAGGTAGCCATTCAAATTCCAAACAATTTTCAAGACTACATTAAAGGATGTCACAGTTGCTTGACAAAACACTCCAAAATCAGGTGATAACCAGTCAAGTCTGCATTTACAAAACTCAATATGTTTCTGTGTTGCAACCCAGCTCAAGTTCCAAGCAAGGAAGAAATTCTCACCCACTCTTTCTTAAACAACAGCATAATCACTTTCAGAAAATGTTAACATAATAGGTCGAATAGGGAAATCAAAGTCCATGTCTTAATCCTCATATAAATTCTCTCAATCTGATCCTTCTGGACCAATACAGCTAATAAAAAATAAATAGGAATAAGACTCCTCAAAAAAGGGGCAGCAATATTGAGAAAAAACTAAACCAAAGTTTTAATGATTTCCTAAGTAATAATGTAGGTGTCCCTAACAAATGCATAGCAATTAACACCTCCTGTATGTCTCTGGAAAGAGGCTCTCAGTAACACGATTCATTGGCTGCTTATTGGATTTTCTTTTCCACAGCACAAGCTCAGAAAATCTCCTGGGGAAAGCACTGTATGTCTCATGTATATACGTATCAACAGGTGCTCTTATTAAGTGAGCACAATGCTTCTTCACTGTTCTTCAAGTATTCTCAAAGCTCAACAGCAACAGGCAGCTCATCCAGCATTTGAAAAATGCAGAAGACAACATGAAGAAATAAATGATGGGCTTTTGAGGGCATAAAAAACACTGCAGTGTTCAGCAAGATAATGGAACTGAAATAAGAACCAACTTAGACACCTTACCGTATCTAAAGAAGCAGCAGCACGAAGATCTGGCAGAAAGCCAACTTCAAGAAGGTGCAGAAGAAAATCCTGATCCTCAATTCCATAGACCCTGTCAAGGAACAAAACCATGGCTGCCTTGTGATCTGGGCAAAACCCCGCAGACATGTCAGGTTCCACCACAGTACCATCTAAAAGGAAGAAATAATACTTCAATGACAAGGACCATCCTTCACCAGCCGACATGCTACTACTTGTCAGAGGCTATGAGTCTGTTAATATCTAAGCATTTTTCCCACGGCTTTGTTACACAAAGGAAACATATCTGTAGTCAACTGAAAAGGAATGCATAAAGTAAATTCTATCCAGATAGACTTCCAAGTCCATACATATTATTCTGTTCATACTTTGTATATTCATGGATTCTTATCAGTTGATATTCTAACAGGGCAAGCACCCCAAACTTCCTAATTCATCTACAGAACTGCCTAGTTCTTAGAAGCAGCAGACCAAAAGTAAAAAAATACAATTCTGCATAACATAGCTGTAACATATGACAATGAATTAAGTCTGCACTAAAAAATCCTCTATATCTGAAAACTTCCAACAGCAATTCATTGAAATATTTTTGAATTTTGATACTTTCATTTCCAAAACTAGACAGTTATCTATCTATGAGATGTACTCTTTGCTACTGAGATATCACCTAAAGATCTATCATGATTTGGAATAATTAATGGTGTAACAGAATGATTGTTTTTTTCTTTCCTCTACTGTAACTTATTGGTCATTCCTGTGCTGTAAATCCCTAGATGATCCATGTTGCAATTATAATGTTCTCTCTCCAGATACCCCCAAATCAGATATAATTCCTTTCCCTTTTATATTAATGCTCACATAGCTCCCACTATTGCAACTAATTCTATCTAGGCAGAAAACACAAAGAAACGCATTTGCATATGTATGTTACACCTATAACTTCACCACAGTTGCTGAAGAACAACTCTGGTGTCTTAGAAAGATCTGCTAGAAACAACTGATAGGGTTAGATCAGCAAAAGCTAAGGATTACGTTATCAAGAAAAGAGAAAAATAGAATACGTTTTAAATTTCTTTTTAAAGTTGTAACAGATTTTCACGATTCAATTTAAATTAATGGGATTCATATTAGTGATCTAAGAGTACACAGAATTATTGCTTATTACATGGAGAAAAGTTTAGGATGTATGTCTGAAATACATTATTTTTCTTCTAATTCACATAATAGTTTAATTTCGATGACATTTTTAAATACTGAGAGAAGTATGAGTATCAATAAATTATTAAATTATAAGAATGGGATGGGAGAAAAAGAAGTAGAATAACCATTTTACCTTTAGCTATAGTTGGCATGTGGAAAGGAATACTAATTACTCCCACCAAATCTTCCAGTGGAATTAAAGACCGTAGAATTGATCTGATTCTAATGGCTTCCCCTTTACCAGCATGGATTAGCTAAGAAAAAGACAAAAATTAACAAGGTCTTCTTTTTATCTTTTATATGCATCCATGTTCTGAAAACTTTCTGAAACAGATACACAAGAGTGATTGCTCTCAAAATCACATTATAAATTTTAATGTAAATTTCACACAATCTGTATTTATTTGCTGTATTTTGGATGCAAATGTCCGAAGTCCAGAAATCTAGATGCTTGAGCACTAAATAAGATTAAGTCTAGTTTCACAACAGAATGTTATGTAACAAGGGTGAACAAAGCATTAAGAGGGTAACCCATGGAAGCAGGGGAAGAGGAGAGCAAAAGCAGATTTTCATTAGCTGAACACCAGTTTTTCTGTCCTGGACAAATCATAACAAAAGGTAGCAAGAAAGAGAGAATACAATGGTTCATACACCGACCTTATATGGGTCTCTCTCCTTTCTCAAGTCATCAATCTCTGCACAAATCTGATACTGAGCTATATTGATCTGTATGAATTAAGGCACACTTCAGTGTGAAATGAGAAAGCATGAAATAAGAATTTCTGAAGAAGAGGAAGATACTTTGAATCACAAAGAACTAATATTTTCAACTAGTTTCAAGCTCTTAGGGGCTAAGTGGTAAGGGCTTGTTTTTTACAGTGTCTAATTCTTTGTATCTAATGGCTGAAAGTGACATCTTACCCTTGAGATGGTTTGTTGGTGTGAATAAAGATACTGATGTGTATGTCCATGGATAATGTTTATTCCCACATTTTAGATTAATGTCCTATAATATTTACTCTTTTATATGCAATTTAAACAGTATGTTTAAACCAGTATATGAAGAGAATAAAAACATGGCTTAAAAAAATCAATCACTCCATCACAATAAACAGGGAAATTTGAGGAGTTTGATTGTCCTAATGGGCAACCAAACAATATTCATTAGAAAATGTTGTTGAAGACCAAACATAGTGAACTGTAATAAGAAAAACAATGGAATAATTCCTTTAAAAAGACCAGCCACAGAACAGTCTACAGAAATTCCTTGCAAACGAGCAGATCAACACATTATTTACATTAAAATACTATGCAATCATACCACTGTTTTAATACCTGATAATATGTTAGCATGAAAATGCCAAACAGTAAACCACCAAATAGGCAAAACAACAATGCCTGTATTTGCCAATACATGAAGACATTAAACTTACGTGCATTTCAGGGGCACATCGTCCCAAGAGATCAATCAAAGCAGCATAAAAAGTCATGATTGCATTTCCCATGTGAATAGTATCATCTTCTTGCTCTTCCATTTCACTGTAGTTAGTTAAAAATGTTAAAATAATTAAAAGACTAAAAAACACGAGAAAGTTTTTACATTAGCAATAAAAAGAAAATTTGCTCATAGATGTAAGTTTACTGTAGCTTCCTGTTCACTGATGAACTTTTATCAGAATAACGCAGAATGGAATGTCCCCCTAAATAAGTGCAGTAACATCTGCTTTCTTACCATTTAATCTGTCTCATTTTGCAGCAGAGAACTGATTCTTAACTGACTGGCAAACAACAAACAGAATTCTAAAAAGTATTTAATATTTAGAGGGAGTTACTTAACAGGGCAAGGAAGCACTATTTGGTAGAAGATTTATCTCTACTCTCCATAGAATCCAAGGAAGATTCCAGCTTATAATTCACATGTTAAACAAACAAACCTTTTCACAATTAAGATTAAAAAAAAACAAATAAACAAAATCGATGGCAATGAAAGCAGTTCCACTGCACCTACAGGGTTTTACTAGATCCATTACTTGGGGAAGGTCCATCTCTTGTTGGATCTTCTGCTATTTGTATTGCTTCCTCCATGGCAGCAAGCAAACCATTGCCTCCTTCTCCTCTTAGAGCTGGCCCAAAACATTCAGGTCGACGGATAAGCAGCCTGACTACAACATTAGCATTCTCCTCCACACTCTCACCTACCACACAGAAAAAATACCAGTATTTAAGATTATATCAAAACCAGTTCTGAAGTATAATGAAAAAAAGGTATAAAAAAGAGCATCGGCACATACTCTTAACTACAAGGAAGTTTAAATATCATGACACAGTTACATAAACATACAAAAATACTCCTCTATTATTGTAATAATAGCTATGAAATAAAACATGATATAATTAAAACATTAAATAGGGTCACAGAAGTAACTACATACTAAAGGATATAACTGAATAATATAATCATAACTGAAGATACTAATTTGTAGTACAGACTCACAGCCAAGTGAGAGTTAATTAGGGACCGATATAGCTGCTAAACCTTAAAATTGGGTTATCTAAATCTTCACCAAAAGACTGGGGATTTCCACTATGTCTAGCATGAGTTTTATCGAAAAAATATTTAGAAATCTGCCTTCCAAAGCAGATGTGAGCATTTCGAAGACTACAGTTGAGTCTAAAAAATGGGCATAGGCTCCTAGGACCCTGTATGACCTGTGAAATAGTCACTTAAGTTACTGCTTGTCTTGAGTAATTCTAGTCCTTCTGCAAATTGTCCTTTAAATTTACAGTAACTTACCAAGTTGACTTGTATTACTATTTTAAATATAAAACTTAATTGCCCATTAGAGGAAGTTAGAAAATTTATAGGTTCCTACTCTACCATTGCAAAAAACAGCAAAACGAAGAAAATCTAAATATCGCTCTCCTTCAACTGGATTCCATCCAATGTCTGGATAGCCTTTAGAAATCAATAAAGGACAACTCTGCAATCCACACCCAGCCAAGTAGCGAACCACCTACAAGCAAGATGAAGAAGATATTAATTGTGAAAAAGACATATAGTTTCAAAGAGAAGCATCCTCATATATTGTCTTGGATATGGTGCTCACATTCTATTATCCCTGACAAAACCATATAGTACTTTGGGCAAATCAGAAGAGCAGTCTCTCAGTTCACTTTCCCAGTCTTTTCCTATTTCCGCAATGAACTGCAAGACTGTTCTTACCTCAGTTCCATTTTTCATCCCTCTAAATCACTGCTTTGATATCCATATCTCATTTCTCTTGTAATGCTAAGCATTATGAATTACTGAATTGTAATTTTATGTAACTACACAATATCTCTATTTGAAAACACATCTTCTTATGTAACCCACAGGTCTACTCTTTGGTTTTAACATTTTCACTTATTTTCTTCCTTCCTTTTTAAACATGCAGAAGTAACACTCCCTGTAATCCAGACCTAGTCTCAGTAGTAGTCTTCAGTTTGCCTTCTCCTTTCTGAAATGTAAGGAAGTTAAGTATTCAGCTGGTTCAGACAGCTTTTTTTTGCTGACCATTCATAAGAATGGCAAGTTTAAAAGCAGCCTTTTAAACACCCATAGTCTATCTTCCTATTCCAAGAATAGGCTCATCTACACTTATATTACTCCTGACAAATGCTTTCCTACAAAGGTTATAGCATCTCCAAAATTGGAGTCTTCAATAACAAATTGGGAAATGTATTAACTGTCTTACTTTCTATTAGAAAGATTTAAGATTAGTGTCTACCTTAAATCTGTCTTTCCATTATTTAAGTTGCTTTTTCTATCCACTACTGATATAGTAACTATTATTCTATTCCTTACTGCAACAGCAATTTACATATTCTACACAACTGTCACGTGCTCTCATGAGGTTTTTATGCTTTATCCTAATTAATCACAATTCCTTCAATCTTTTCTAAAGCATGAATGTTAAGAAAATATACAGATAGATATCTCTATGAAAAATTCCTGTTTATTGTAACAAGCCATCACAAGACTTCTGGTAACAACTACTGCCTTATGCCACCAGTGCATGTCACCATCAAGACAGAACAACAATGAAAGATTTTAGTAATGAAATTTTGTCGGGTATAGACTCCATTACTTCAAAAGTAAGAGCTGCCCTTGAGGAAATTCCTTTTGGTTACAGCTGTGTACATAATACCCATAAACTCAGTTCAACTATCCAGAACCCCAGGAGAAACAACAATCAATCAGATCCTAATAGTGGTCCTCTGACAGGTACCTAAAAACTCCCACATAATTCTTAGAATCTTGGATTTTGATTACTCCAGCAAACAGAAATTGTCCCCTCCTTACAGGGGAAGGGGAAAAAAAAAAAAAAAAAAAGGTGTTTAATGAAGAAGCTACCAACCTTCTCCAGATCAGGCTCCCTTAATGCTAAAGCAAGTTCATTGTTATCCATCACAGAAGCTGCTGCAACATCTAAAGGAGTTGATCCTCGCATAGAAGGAGAGGCTGTTAAAACAACATTTAGTTTCAACAGCAGCTTAGTAAAAACCCAACAAATTCACAGTAAATACAGTAAATATCTTTTAAAATAAAATACAAAATTTAGTTATTAGTTAGCACATTATAAGCATACCTTTCTACCACTTCAAATGACTGTGCATTTGCATGAAATTTGACACTGATATGAAATCAAAATATAATGTAGATGTCCAAGCTAGAAATAACTTTTCTTACACACTCATTCTCACTTATTCTCATCACATGCTTTGTTTTAAGATCTCATTCTTTCTAGCTTTCCTAATTGACAGAGCTTTGAGGAAAAGTTAGCAGGGATTTTATACCTAACACACTGATGTTTTAGCAAATACAATGATATAGACAATATAATTAAAATATAAGGTTACATGTTTTCTATTTCTTTAAAAAATTTCAGTAATTATAGCATTAGAGAAAGCTAACATTTTCATATTAACACTCCAAACACATTTGACTTGAGCACTTTCTCTTCAAAATGTTTTCCAGTTTATGCTTCTGTCTTCTACTTATACATTAATAAGGAATTTGTGATCATATAAAGAAAAATACTATGCTAATTCTAAATAATTATATATTCATAATCCCAAGTAAATAAAGGGTAAATGTATCTCCTCTATAAGACCTCAAAAGGCTAACATTTTAAGAAAACGTCAAGGTTCGTTTCTGGACATCTATACATGCATACTCAGGCAAATGAGCTCTGTATTCCTCCCACTGCCATAGGGGCACACTGAACAGTCTACAGAAGAAAGTGCAGAGGAGTAAGCTTGAGAAGTGAGAACTAAGCCCTAATGAAATGCTGCCAAAACTTATTTATGATTCTCTTCATTAAAACAGGATTTTATTCTCAAAATGTGCAACTAGTCACCAACTCTCTCTAAATAGCCAGGCGCATGTTTTAAGATTTTAGTTTTGGTTTAGAATCTCAAAAGACACACTGATTACTTACCAAGGCCAACACTGCTGTTTTCCAATAAATAGCTAAGATGATCAAACATAGCTTTTTGATTCTGCCTACTGATGCGGCAAAAATAACATAGAAAACGACAGCAATTTGCCACCATCTTTGGGAAAGTGATTTCCTAAGAAGCAAATAAAAACAGACCGATGCTCAAACTCTGACAGGCATAAAACTCACAGAAGATTACTTATGAAAAGCCTTTTATCACACTAATATTTATGCTCTGTCTCCTAACAATGAATTGCTTTACCTTGGATTCTCCTCCACCAAGCACATTTACCATCACTTCCATGACAGTTTCATGCATGCCTAAAGCTCTCATGAGATTTGGATGCTGGTAAAATACTTTATTATTCATGATGTCTCTACAGGAAAACAAAACAAAAAGTTGGATTAAAATGTCATGCAGCAATAGTTTAACTACTGTGTTTATTTACAAAGCTGATTTACTGTACAATTCTTCACCATTTGAGGTGAAAAATTACCTCAGGGACTTTTCCAGGTTGAGTCACCAATCTCTCCTCATACTCTTTTTTTATTATGCATATTATGGAAGAACCTTGACCTTTCTTTTCCCATGTTATAGCTATTATCCTAAATACTACTTGATTAGACCAGGGTAGGATGGTATTCTATTTTCAATAGGAATGCCATTCCAGATCTAAAATTTTTTTTTCCTTTTTTTTTTTTTTCCCTCAGCTAAAAGTCCTGTGATCAAGCAAGGAAAATTTCAGTCTTACAAAGGATGAAAGGAGAAGACTACTGTTCCATCACTCTAAAAGCTACAAATTTATACTTTCGGTCATGCAAGAGAATCCATGCAGCATGTCTGATGTAGGTGTCACTATCAGAGTTCTTGACTTCCAGTACCTCCCAGAAAGATTAGATTATTTTTCTCCCCCTGCAAAGTTTACACTGGACTAAAATGAGTTTCCACTCACTTTAGACTTCACTAGCTTATGTGAAGTGTGACAACATAAACTTGAAGTACAAAGCCAGATTTTGAAATACCAATATTTTGCGTCTCTTGACAGATGGCGGACTTTCCCTTTTGCCAAAACTTTAGCATGAGTACACTGAACACTGAAACATTCGTGGAATATTGATGGAACCTGCTGGCCAGCTCAGAAGTAGGCATTGATCGTAATGACATTATGAAATTATGTGTAGACATTTTTTGGATAGTTGAGGTTTTCAAAAAGCCCAAAAAAAAAAAAAAAAAAGTGCTTTGCACAACAAAAGCTTCTCTTCTCCTTGCATTCCTGGCAGTCTTTATATAATGCTCTTTGTCGTTGCTCTAGCAGATGTTTAATCTCACAAGATCTCTTTTTGAAAATAGTCAGAGTAAAAACCCCAAACCCTTTACTAGTAGACAGAATCATGTTTTCTTTACTGCTTTCTCCAACTCTGCTCTTTATTAGGCTATATTTCAATATTATTAATCATATAATGAGGAAAAAATAGATTGGGTAAACCAATTCATAGTTCAAATAGTACCAACTACATTCAGTGCAATAAAAAGATAGTATATGTACAGACACCTGTAGACACAAATCCATTAGTTGACTGCTGGGGGACTTCTACGTGTCAACAGCTACACTGCACTCATATAAAATGGACAGTATTCCTAATAGGATTCTACACAATCACACTATACAAGATATATTTTGTGATATTATTAAACATTACATACATAGCAGTTTTCAACTTTTCTCCAAAAATAATATATCCAATGTTGCAAAGTATCTTACAACTGAAGATACTACATAACTCATATCAATGTCTGCATTTAAACACATACAGACTATTCACCTTCAAGCTTCATGTATAACCTTGGCAATAACCATACAACAAATAACAACAAATATCTGTACATGAAAAGGTGTTATTCTCGACTTATTTACCCTAATCCACGAATCATAAGTTTCTCTTCCTCCTTCCCCATTCTGACACTAAGCAAGGAACGAATTTGGCCAAGGGATGCCAGAAGATTGATTGTGTCTTCCACAGACACACTGTTTATGGTGTAAGTCTTTGGTAGGGCTCGCACCAGGCCACCAATACCATCATACTGGCGATGTAGCAATACAAACATGGCCCGCACTAACTCTGGGTCTTCTATCACAGATTCCTGGGCCCAGCGTACCATTGTGTCTGAAATCAGCTGCTGAAGAGTAGCTGTAAGAAAATGCATAAACCACAAAATCATCATTAATTGCTCATCTTTCCACTGGTAGTCCCTCAAAACTCCTTATGCAACATAAATTGAAAAAAAAAAAAAATCTTAAGAAGCACCTTTTTCTCCATATTTCCTTAGCAGACTACCAAAAGGAAAATAAAATAGCATAGGAGAAGCAGAAGCATCTCAAAAGCAGAAGCTTATATTTAAAAATTAAGGTACAGAAAATAAATCTGCTAACAATTATGAAGACTTACAAGATGCTCACAAAGTCACCAAATTTATTTCTATATTATGCTTTCAAGATTTTTCCAGGAATTCAGGCCTGACACCTTTTCGTAGATCTTACAAAGTAAGAATGGAAAAATATACTGGCAGCACATGTAAATGCTCTATTATTGATTTACATGTGCAAGCTTTGCATCAATGTACAAAACGCGGCTAATTTAACTTAGCCCTTTGCCAAAGCCAAAGTTTCTTCAAAAGAAGCTGAAATGAAATCATCTTAAAATCATTTTAAATTCAGTCTCCAATTATGCAAGAAAGTTGTACCTGGTATTCTCACAGGCAATCTTAATTAATTAATTAATTAATATTAATATATTAAATAATTATTAATTAATCTTTATTAATTGTGATATATTTCTATATATATTTGAAAAAGTCTTATAGGCAGGTGTATGTACTAATACAGGGTAACGGACAAAAAGAGTAAAAGTACCATATTTTATTGTTACTGTACAAACACTGTACTATAGGTGTTTCCACTGTCATACACCATAGCATTTTTTAGAACAAAAACACTTTAAAAATAAGAAAAGGATAAAATGATAGCTCAGAAGGACTGTAACAAATAACAAGAAGGGACACAATACAAAGTTTTCTTTGTTTTTCTTTTGTGAAGAATCACATGAGCAGGTTGTCATTTGGCTCCTGTTTTGATAATTGCAATACTGCATCCCACCTACCTGTGGTTCTGGCCATTGTCTTGCTTGCAGTGACGAACCTAAGCATCCTAGCCACCACAACACTGTTTAACTAGTTTAGTATAATGCCACCTTTCTACTAACATATGGAGACAGAATTAAATTTGTAGAGCTTTAAGCTTACTACAGGAAAAAAAGTAGGACACTGCAGGATTCATCGCCACAGTCTGCATAAACTTAGCCTCTAGCTGCCGCTGCCTGATAACAGAAGTAACAGTTATAAATTGCAAAGCTAGAAGGCAAATTTTTAGGTAAAGGAAAATACTTCTACTTAAAGAACACTACGCTAACACTAATAACTGGCAGCTAAGAAGACATCTTATTGTAAATACCCTAGAGAAATCTTATCATACTGTAACTGTAGGCACTTACATTAGCAACCAAATTAAAAGGCCACTGTCCCTAGGAATTCTGTGTAATCAATGATGGAAAGCAATTTTTTACCAAAGTCAGAACCCCTAAACTTTGTGGCTAGAAAAATTAGGACAGACAGAAAATGTCAGAAAAATGACAGACCAACTATCACAGTCAGCAAATCTTGAGTTTTAGATTGGATGGGGAGGCATCTCCTAAGCACAGCTTTGCAAATTATGGTGTAATTGCACATTCTCCATTGATTTGGTAATCTTCATGCAAATACTGATTTTACAAGCAAGTTATCATAATCAAGACTTTGCTACAGTTATTAAGTCTATACCAATTTTACAAAAAGCAAGATACGTTCTGTAAAACTTTGATTTGAAAGAGGATCAGGGGTAGAAAAGCCAGTAGAAAAAGTTTTCTACTCCATCCCATTGGGAAGCAAATCTGCCTATCATAAAAATTCCACCTGAACTTCTCTTGACATCAGATCTGCAAACTCTAAGGTGCACAGATGTCACACTAAAAATCCACCTGGCTCTGCCCAAAAAATACATGAAGAATTTCCTCCCATGCTTCTTTTGCTTTTTGGAATTAGGATACAATAAACAGTTTTAATTTTTCTTACAGGATGTCTTATCATCATCATCAAGTGGCTTCTCAGCTTGCTTCTTCTTCAGATATGTAACTTTTTCCATAAGGTATAGGAGGCGACCCCTAATGGTTAAATCATTGTTTCCATCCAAGGTTCCATCTTCATCTAGTTCAATCCCTGAAACAAAAATTATACACCAGTCAGAGAATAAAATTAAATGTATTAGAGACACATTGTATATCTTGTAAGTACAAACATATGAAACAGATATATGTTGCTCTGTTAGAACTATAAAAGTTTGAGATGGGATATGCTTAAATGACAGTTTGGAAATAGTATAGATCAGGCATATGCACAAGACAGGAAACTGCAGATAAGGATCATATAATCTTGTTAATTTAATTTTGTATAATTTGTGTGTTATAATGCATTAAATATTTTGTGTATATATATATATATATATATATATATATATATATATATATATATATATAT
>JBAFWW010033066.1:10686-26752 GCA_036873685.1 Agapornis canus | reverse complement strand
TTTATTTTTTTTTGTATATTTTGTGTGTTATTATATATTAAATATTTTGTGTGTATATATATATATATATATATATATATATGTGGTCAACTCCCCCAGTATGAATGTTTTCATGCTAGCACTGATGCCTGCATTTTGAATGTATGTAGTTAAAAACTGCAGATATAGTCCCTATTGACACAGTATGGTTCAACTGATACTAGTAAAGACTAGGAGATTTTTAGGTAAAACACACAGAAGTGAAAGAACTACAGTTCCAATAAATATACTTCCTAGTGACCAATCGTAAGAAAATAGCCACCTTGACTATAGAGTAGCTCTTTCAGGATATTCTAATAACAAGCATAAAAATGTAAAACAAAACAAAACAAAAAAACAACAAACTTTGCATGTGCAGCTTTACAGAATCACACAACTGCTGAGGTTGGAATTAGCCTTTGGAATTGTCCAGTCCAGGCTCCCTGGCTCAATACCAGTTCAACTAGAGTAGGTTGCACAAGACCATGTCCAGTCAGTTTTTGAGTATCTCTTAGAGACTCCATAAACTCTCTGGAAAACCTGTTCCTGAACTCTATCACCCTTACAGTAAAAAGAAATACATAAAAGAAGAAATAACAGTAAAATTTCCTGTATTTCAATTTGTACCCATTGTCTCTTGTGCTGTCACTAGGCACCAGTAACAAAAGTCTGGCTCAGCCTTCTTTACCTTTCCTGCCTAACAGGTATTTATATGCATTGCTACTTTTTCCCCATGAGCTTTCTCTTCAAGTTAAAAAAACAGCAGTCCTCTCAGTTTCTCATTGTACAAAAGATGCTCCAAGAATTTAATCATCATTGATGGCCCCTCCCTAGACTCTGTCCATTTCCTGTTGTACTGGGTTATCCTTGGGGACATAAGGGCCCATTGTTGCCCAAGACCAGGAACCCAAGATCCCAAGACCAGGATCACCAGGTCTTTTCCTGAGAAGCGACTTTCCAGTTTGGTCCCTAGCCTGTCCTTGCTGCATGAAGTTGTTTCTACCCACATGTAGGACTTAGCACTTCCCATTGCTGAACTTCACAGCATTCCCATCAGCTCATTCCTCTCATGTTTTCAAGTTTACTCGTTCAAGCATAGATTGTAAAGGAATTAAAAATCATGACCTATACCTATTATTCCCACTAAAATAACCTCAAAACACCACGCAAATGGTTTTTCTGGTTTTTGGTTTTTTGGTTGTTTTGTTGGTGGGTTTTTTTTAGCTTCCAATATAAGTTCTAAAATTAAGAGGTTTGTGGGGAGTTCTTCAGCAGTCTTGAATTTTATAGGATGATTCTTCATGACATTACATCATTCTTCTCAACTTACTGAATCTGCTTTTAGTTGTCTGATTTTCTGCACTCTGTATGGGTGAATAAAAAAGTCCACTCTTCCCTCATGAAGCAAAACATTCTGCATTCTCTTCTAGTTTGACCATATATCAGGCTAAGAACATTTCCTTAGTTTTGACTACAAGATAAGCACCTTTATTTGACAGTATTTATAACCAATTTAGTGTAATCTATAGACTGCTTAGTTGCTGGTTTTTATGTACAATTATTTAGAAAATTATTTTAAAGTTAATATAATTTAAAAAGTAAAAACATTCAGTAAAGACTTACCACAGTGTGTCATTAGGTCTTCATGGAATTCCAAGAGTTGATCCCTAATTTCTTCAGGGCAGGGGCAATCATTTTTATCATCTTTAAAGTTCAACAGCATATTAATCTTAAAAGAACAAAGGAAAACTTTGAATTCAAACAGAGCTCTGCTACATGTAGAGTACAGTAAAAAGTAAATTATCTGCTCAAAGCTGTACCTGCTCCTGAGGTGGGGATCGAAATTCTTTTGTTTTTCTAGCTGTCAGGGCAGCAGACATGTTCAAGGCCTGCATCACTTCATTGTACCGGAAGCGTTGATTTTCTTGAAGCTTGGCCACAAAATCATCTGAAAATGCTACAATGGCTTCTATTCGGTGCCGTACTTGGCAATCACAAAGGTACTGGAGTAGATGACACATCTAAGAAACAGTATTGTAAGAGAAAGAAGAGTTGTCAAGCTAATAAATATTTCTTTTACATGTTATTGAAAAAAGCAACTGAAATCTTTAATGCTGTCATTTAGTACATGTGAAGAAATCCTACACCAGCAATAACTGGCATCTGCAAGAGATTTATGTGCCTCAGACATATAAAATGTAAAACTTTTATTGAAGTTATAAGACAATGAATTTACTGCTTGCTTCTAGGGGATTTGCTTTCTGTGTAGAGCCATAAAAACAAATAATTCCCTGTTAATATTGAGAAAATAACTCTTGATATATTTAATGAAACAACAGTTCTTTGATCTATAGTGAACAAGTTTATATCATTAGGAAGACATTAAATCCTGTTGTTTCCTTAAGGAAATTACTTCTCTGTTTAAATAACATCAAAATGGTATATTTCTTGAAAGAGAAGTGACCAAATAAAAATTAAAAAAACAAAAAGGATTTGGGAAGAAATGGGCACAACCATTATCACAGCAGTATTGTTACCTGTAACTTAACAGGTTCTGGAAGTTTCATCTGAAGAAGCCCTTCCTTTGGCACTTGCTCCCCTCTGGTTTCTTCTCCTTCTTCTGACTTGAGCTCCCCTGAACTCAGCTCTTTATCTGAGAAATCAATTTCATCCTCCTGACTCACTGCTTCCTTGAAAACCCGGGGCTCAATCAACTGCAAGATGTGTTTCAGATCCCCATTGTGGAAGATTCCCATAATCAGGAGGGTATAAAAGAGTTTGATGAGAGGGACAAACAGAAATTCTGTAGAACCTCCAACTGGATCTCTGACATGGAGGCTGCCCTCCTGAACAGCTTCAGTCAACATCTCTATGGTTTTGGCTTTTAAGGTTTCCAGAGGGAATTCAGGACTGAACTGAAAGCACTCACTGCTAATGCTTACAAAACTCGGAGAGGAGAACTGCATTCTTGGCCTTAATGAAGTGCTAAGTCCTATGCCAGGGAGGCCATGTTTTTTGTTTTCATCAGGAAACAAAGTAATACTCTTGGTCTCATCTGTCATTGGAACTATGAATTCATTATTCATCATTAACCTGGCAGTTGCATAGGTATTGAGATGGATGTCAATGAGTAAGTCATAATATCCTGCACGCAATAATCCTGGCATATATTTATTCTCAATAGCATACAGGAGCTGAGATTCATCCACATGGCTACACATAGCATGGGCCACTCTATTGTTACCTAAAGCACACACAGCTGAATATAATCGGAGGGTATGGTAGTGAAATTTCAGCAATTCTTCTTGTTCTGTCAGCTCTAAAATATCAATTGTCCTGCAGAGAAATACAAATAAAAAAAAAACAAAAAAAACATTAAATTTTGTATCAGTGCAAAAACTTACTTAAGTGAAGGAATTCAAAATTCTCCCTAAGAATAACATTAGCACATTATCAATTCTAGGGATGACTTCTTCCACATTTCAGTTTTCATGTAAGAAACGTCAACCTAAGAATCAAGGACTAATAACAATGTTGAATCAAAAATTTTTTCAGGTTGCTCCTACTGTACAGCTTCAATTCTTTTCAGTGGGGAAAGATCAAAATTGTTTACTTAACATAGAATACTTCTTCACACTACAAAGAAGAATTTGGATAACTGAAATTAAGATTTTAGAATTAGTATAGGTTGAGATATTTATATGATTTTCTTTTTTTACATCTGGGGTTGCAAAATGACAACAAACTAACCAGTTCATCTGCAGAGGGTTGGGGGCAGAGCTGTTTGTTTAGAATTCTTAGCTAATATTCCAGTGATTTTATTTTCAGTTTTGGCACTGGCAAAATACTGAGACATCTAGGTAACAGAGAAATCACAAAGTTATATTTCTTCATTTGTTAAATTGAATATACTTCAACACACAAACATCAACCTGTTTTCTTCAGGAATATGAAGGGCCATGAACTGCAAAGGATTCAGGCACTGTATCATCCAGCCTTGTCGTTCACTGATCCGAGAGACATCAACCTTCAGGAAGTGGTTTGGCACTCTGCTCCAAAGCACGTGAGTAAGAAACTGGACATGGAGACGTGGAGGACATTGAGAGACGGGGTTTTTATGCTCGCTTTTGAATAAACCAGCAGATAATGGCATTACATTCTGGAAAATTCCAACAGAAGAGACAATCAGTTTCCTCATCTTTACCAAACAATGAATATATTATGTATTTCAAGAAAGATATTCAATATAAACTACAGTGCAACAGGAAACTAATATTCTCAGTAAATTGTTAAATCAGCAGGGAACTGTTGGAAGATTGGCAGTAAGAGGGCACTGTGTATAACAACAGCATTTTTTTTTAATAGTTAAATTTGAAATAGAAACTTGAATGGAATGTGTCATCACATCCTCGGACCAGAGATCTGAACTTCATTCTTCTCATATCTGATTTGTTAGCCATCCATGTCTCCAAAGCAAGGAAGCAAATTTTAGATGAGTTTTCTCTAGTGTGCCGTTGGAACTATTTAAAACCCTAACCTAGTCTGCAGGCCATCCATGCTTCGTTTGTAGAGTAAGAGATTTGCCTTACTGACCTCAGTGATTTCAATTCATCATGAAGGATGAGATTCAGAAAATTCAACAAGACTCTGCAATATCCTCTGTCAATCCTAACCAGTTACAACCCTTCTCATCCAATGAACTGTGTTTTAAATACATGAACCATTTAAAACTGAGTTAAGAATAAAAATGGCAAAAGTGCAAACACTTGAAATCATGAAAATGTGCCCAATAACAAGAGCACATTGCAGGCAACAAACAGCCAAAATAAAATCTAAAAAAAAAAAAAAATAAATTCAAATCATTATTTGAAATATTACTCCTAAACCTTCACAAACTCAAGCATTCTTTACCTTTATTCTTCCCAATTCAAACTGGAAAACATTGGGGCTTGTAGCTTGAGCAAATACAGCAGGAAATAACTTTGTACTCGGTTCAACCTAAATCAAAGATGCACAAATATGTAACCACTGAAGACAGCAAAACACTATTATATATTAACACCTCCACCCCCACCCCCCCCCATTATCTGTATTAACAGTCAGTAAGTGCAAGCTTTTGAATAAAACCTGAGAAAATCACAATGGAAGTAGAGAAATCAGTCATAAGAGCAACAACTCCTTCCAATTGTACAAAAGTTTCTAATAAATTGTAGTCTGAAGATTCAGTTTTTCCCCTTCCCACTAGAAGACATGATCAAAAAATACCCACCTGATAGTATGTGCCTAGTTCCTTGCCATTAGCTGTGAAGGTCAGCAGGCCACTGGCAGCATCAACCAAGCAACCAATCTCCAGACCATTATTGTTACGCCCTTGTCCAGGGCTCATGCTCTCTCCTGCGCACACCATATAGCAGTTGCTGCGTTTTATACTGAATGCCAAAAGACAGATTTATTTATGGATAGTGTGTAAACTTTATGTAGTGGACTAAGAACCATTTTGCATGCCTGCAACCAACAAGCTCTTGTGGCTGAAAACAATGAATCAAAGCACAACCAGTGCCAAAAGTCAATGAAACCTAGACTTCATAATTGAAAAAAATAAAACCTGAAGATTGCAAAACATTAACAAGGTCAAATCTTTTGTAAAGTTCTATGATACAAAACTGACTTTTAAAGTTAATGCTACAAATCATTTATGTTAAACAGTTTCTGGCAGGATCACAAGCTGAAGTGCCAAGAGGAGGTGTCGCAACAATTCTGTCCTGCTCAAAATCAGAAAGTTCCAGAAATGCTACCAGGTATTTTGCTCTACTTTGTAGCAGTTCATAAGTCAGTATTTACACAATCATAGTCTGAAACTACATAGACAAGCTGTGCCTATTGATTTGATTAGATTATTACTATATACATGGTGTAATAATCACATCACTGTTTTTTCACAAGCAACAGAACAAGTTATACTTTTTCTTATTACATTTTTTTACCATACACCTAACTATATTAAATAAGGTGGATTTACAGTTTATAGATAAGGTAGATTTACAGTTTATAGATTGTTAGTTGCTTTTATGGGTATAAAATATGTATCTTTTTAACAAAATTTTAACCAACCTCTCATGAACCTTCCCTTTTTCATCTCCCAGTGTAACTGTGACAGTACGCACTCGTTCCAAGTCAAAGCTTGTGTCATACTGGTGAAAGTCAGATGTAATCCAGCCCACCCAGACGTTAGCAGGTTCTTGACCAGGAAATATTCTCACCGAATAATAGTACTATAAAAAAAAAAATAAAAAAATAAATAAAATTTAGCATTTGGTTTCCAGTTTATGAGTTTGATTCAGAATTAACCTGAGAACACCTAATCGCTTCAAAACCAGCATAGGCTTCTTCAAGTGCAATTCATAAGCAAAGAAACAAAAGAATATAAACACAAATCAAAATACAGCTAGAAAAATATGTATATTAAAAAACAATTGAAAGTATTAAAAATGCAGCTCATATTGTAGGCTTCTGCCTCATAGCATTCTAGGATATTTTTGTAGTGCAGCTACAATTTCTTCACCAGAGGTGACTCAGTTTCTAGTATCTAGTATCTTTTAGAAAGAGGAGAATACAGCAGAAGAGAAGTATTCTGTTCCCTTTAAAAATTTAAGACAGAGTGCTTATGGAGCTGGTCTTGTCAGAGATGATGCACAAAAACCTGCACAGAACTATTCATTGGGAATTCCATTAAATAAATGCTGAGTAACAGTATAGTCCTGAACCCTGTTTAATGCAATTTTTCCTATTTTTTGCATTATTCTAGAACTACATATTCTTTCTCTTTTGTGTTTGGTGTTATCAATAGGAGTTTCAAAACTGGATTCAATTCACTTATGGGTTTCCATGTGGAAATACTTTTAGATTGACAAGTCAAAACAAAATGAACATAGTGGTCTAACTTCAGTAGTACAGGATTAGCAAAGCAAACAGCTAAAATACCGATCGTATGTTACTATACCGTTGAAGTTTGCATCAAATAATCATAATCATCCCTATCATCTGCTAGCACATCCTCAGTAAGCCGTGCAGAGTGACTCGTGCTATAATCTGGCTTTGTCCTCCTCAGCATAAATCTGTAATAAGTAAAATCAAAATCTGTATGAGAATCTCAATATATCAATATATACACAATTTTACATTGATACATTCTCCCTAAATAAGTATTTGTTATGCTAGCCCTAAATACATAGAAATGATTACATTATTAGTACGTAACACTGGTTAGGCTATCAATTCCACATAGATTAAAACAAAATACATTATTCAGAAAAGAGAAAGAGACAAGCTCAATCTGTTAAAATGAACTCCAAGCTTAAATTGCATATTCAAAAGTTAACTGGAAACTAAACTCAAGTAACTTAAAAAAACTACCAGGCTGTTAAACATCTATCACTTTGGAAGAATGCATTTAAAAACAACACCTATATATAACTGATTTATTCTGCTACTGAAATATTTAAGAAACCAAGTTTGGTTAAGAGGAGAAAAGAAATGAAAAGCTACAGTAATATTGTCCAGTTAATGGCATAGCGTTTCCATCTCCACAGCATCATCAAAAGTTGGGCATTCTGCTCCAAATTCTGTACAAAAAATTAGGCAGGATAAAAGTGTCTGCTAGAGAATATTCCTATGATTCTTTGACTCACTGAGTGAGATGAGAAGCTAATATACATTTCTACATAAAGATTATCTAACATCTCCAGCTTTTTGGAAGCCATGTGAAAAAACATTCCATGTCACTTTGTAGTTCTGTCAGAAAGAATCTCCATGGTTTTAAAATGTACTTCACTTGATGATCACAAAAGCCTTCACAATACACCAAATTATAGGTTTCTAAATTGTTCAAAAATGTTTTAATTTTTCTGCTTTATTTTAATCTATACATTGAATAAGATATAATTTAATCACATAAAGGTTAACTGTGTTATATTCAAATTTAGGGCAGAATTAGGGAAAAATCTCTGCAGACCTGATTGGCATGTCATTTGAATTACAATTCAAGACACAGAGAAAAAAAAAAGGAAAATTAAAACGTGGGTGAGGAGGGAACAGACACAAAATTGCAAGCCACATGTACTACTAACCTTTGTTTAAGACGTGAAGGCTTTTCCTGAACATAATCTTTATGGTTGTTTAACTCTGGCTTTGTGGCATCTTTTTCTCTTTCTGTCCGATCAGGAGCTAGATGACCATGAGCAGTTTTCATGAGAACCTCAAAATCAGAATCAGCATCATAATCCTCCAAGTCATTCTTCGGGCCAAAAAAACCAGTGCCTGGTAACCCTCCTGCAGCTGATCTTGAGAACACCTCAGCACATTCAATGGGCATGCTTAATCGAAAAAACATGACGTCTGTTTTACTGTTCTGTGAACCAAAGGACTTCTGCGTGACCTTCAGGCAGGGGCAGCTGTCTATGGTGCCATCAATTCTCATTACCTACCAGATATAAAAATGTAGTTGTTTTGAAGTTGTTTTTTGATATTTTTCTCGCCCTTTTTAAATATTCAACTTCTATTTCTATAATAACCATCCATGACTTGCAAAACTTGAAACAATATGCTGTCAACAATCAAATGTATTGTAATCATGTGTTGCCATTTCAAGTGAAAATAAATACCATAAGGGTATTCCTGTTGTTCCATCCTTATATAAAAAAACCCACTCACATCAAAACTCTCAGCAACATAAATCCAGGCCTGCCCAGAACAACACAAACCAACCAAAATAAATCATATATGTATGTATGCAAGAACACAAATTACTTCTTAAATACTACAAGTGTAACATACATCAGATGAAAAAGAGCTCTTTCAACTTCAGGAGGATTTCATGGTAGACTGAATGATTAACTTAGTTCCATCAATATGCACAACTGATAGGGACATAAGTGTTGACACAATTGGTGAATAAATATTTATTAATATCCAAACCAACTAGTTACGGAAAAATCATTCCAGAACACATGGTATCTCTTATGCAGAAATGTCTCATTTCCAGAAGCTGTCTACAAACATTACTGTCACTGAACAAGGATTTCTTAATGAGGACATCTTGTAGAATTTGTCCCTGAAAATCTCATGTCCAGGCACAACAGATTTCAAGGACAAAGAAATATTATAAACTCCATCAATGTAAGAAATTGGTAACAGGTGCAAGTTTCATCCAGAATTGGGCCAACATATCACATTAAAAATTTTGTCTAGAACTGCAAAAGTAGAAATGTAATTCAAACATATTCATGGAAGAAGTGTCTAGAAACATTTTAATAGTATCACAAACCTCAATATGTTCATGATTTTGTGGCACTGGCAGAAACTGAGGGAGCCTTTTACTCAGCCAAATGGTGATATCTCTGTTTGTATTAACAGCAAAGGGTTCATACCCTTCCTGTAAGCCACAGATAGTGAAATATTTTAGAGTGCTGACATCTTTTCCAAAGTTCATTCTTCCCACTTGAGATGGGCCCAGGCTGCATACAGGTAGAAATCCTTAAAATAAAATAAAAGAAAGTGGGTTGTCATGTTTTAATGAACATCAGGGAACTGCTCTCTTCTATAACACAATTTAAAATTATTTGGGGGGGGAACAAAAGAAAACAAAACAAAAACAAGCAAACAAACAAACAAACAAAAAAAAACCCCACCAAACCACAAAACCAAAATACAAACAAACAAAATCCACAAACAGTATAAATACAAGCAGTCTTCAATAGCACATCACCTCTTGCATATCACCAAGTAATGCACCACAAATAACAATTCTGAAAAAAATTTATCCAGTAGTCATAGAACTTTTCATGCAACACTCCATTTACTTCACAGAAATCTAAGAGTACACTGAGGAGTCCAACAATCAGATATTGGTTAATCCCTCTGCTAAACTGTTAGAGTATTGCCAATTTTATTTCAAATCTTAGCACTTTACATGTTTCTCCTAAAATTCCATCAGTCACAGTATTTTGAGAGAACCTCGGGAATTACTTTAAAAATAATACAGCGCTTGTCCATACAGACATAGTAGTAAAAAAAAATTACAAACTCACAACAAGTGTATGTTTTAATTTGTTCTTTAAAAAAAAAAAAAATAAAAAAATAATTCGTTCTAAAAAATTGTAATACCTGTGACTCTGAATAATGAGAAATGACAACACGATGCTGTAGCTTTATGGAATTTGTAGTAGCTTACTTTTCAGCTGGGTTTTTTCTTTTGTTTTGTTTTCTTTTACTTTTGAATCAGGCTCACATTTGTATGCATCTACTCTCATTATTTCATTAGCACAGGTGACTCACTTGTGACCCCTTTGCACTTCTTTAAAAACTGGGCTTTTTTTTTTTTCTGTCAGGTTCAGCACCACAGTCTAAAAACCTTAGAAAACCTATTATTTCTGATGATGATCTTCATTTTGAATTACCACAGCTACAAACTTCTTTGTAAATTCATTCTACCTAGCTATTATCAAAATGGGTTGTCTTTTTTTTTTTTGTTTTTTAACAACAAGCATCATAAACCTCTGTTCAGTTTTTCTAGTTCATGTGAATGTACCAAGTATTGAAAGGTATAACGACAAAACACAGCTAGAGTTCCTCACTTTTCTTTAGTCTGCACAGATGAAAAATGGTTGATAGGTTCTTTAGATACAAAAGCAAACTCCAGAGCACCATCTACAGGACTGACTGCTCACCAGATAAAAGATCAGCCTTCAGTATCCCCTTCTGAAGATTTTATTAGAGATACACAAGATTGTTTATCATGTATACATATATTAGGCACGAGAAACTTAAGGATCTATACACTATTAGTTATAAGTTCAAGTCCAGACTTTCATCTTCACAGCAAGGCTCTTAAATCACAAAGCATCAACTTCTCAGCTAACATAGATGATTTTAGACAACATGATTTATGTCCATTCTGCTAGCATAATACCAGTGAAAGACAATAATAAATAAAATTTTCCAGCAAAAAATGGCAAAAAATCATATTATACAACACATAACTAGGAAAGTTATATTTGTATACTTAGATGCACACAGCAGGCCTGCTAGACTAGGCTTTCCTAGGATTCCTGTTGAGTTAAAGGAAACAGTAAGATATTGAAAAAGTTTTTAAGCAAAGCCAAAAACTAAATTCTATTTTCAACAACATTATAAATCTCAGGTCATTACTAAAGAACAGTAACAACCTTCTGTGGACAACATTCTAAATTGCTTGAGCATGGTTTTTCACAGAAACAGCATGAATCCTCACAATGTCAATCAAAAAATGACATAACCTTTTTCAATAAACCACATAGGTATATGCTGCCTAAGGCAAGTGCTCTGTCTGAATCATCTCACCATTTAATATATAACACCCAATTTTAGAATCTTATGAAGAGCTTTGCTTTTCACATGTCTAAAAGGATATACTAGATCTGCAAAATGGCCAACATGAATTAAACTGTTCTCTTATCAGCAACAATTAAAGAAGTTAGAGTAATTCAGACTCAAAAATTATAAAGGTGGTATGATGCATACCTCCATTATGAATTGCATGGAGAAAATGAACAGTAAATAATTTTCAATGTCTTTCAAAAAAGAATTATGATCACAGGAACTGTTTGGTAGCAAGCTTCAAAACAAAGGGAGGAACTTCCTTATAAACCACATAGTAATGCTCTGAAAATGTCTGTCACATAGCATCATGGACACTAAAAGTTCACACAGATTCAAAAAGTGTTTAGATCTTCATATGGGAAGGGAAATAAAACAAACAAAGATCAATGACAAAACAACCCAAAAAACATCAGGCATATTCAACACAAACATGTCATGTTTGCCCTGGAAGGCTCCTGAACCAGAAACCACTGGAAGCTGGGAGACTGCATTGCAATCTGCTTATCCTGTTCTGACATGTATCTACAAGCATTTGCTACTCACCACTGTTGAAAACAAAGTAGTGACCTAACTAGACTTTTGACACAAATACTGTTATATTTTCATAAAGAACATAGAGAAACAAAAGCTTAAAACCAAAAAGTGTTCAAAGACAAGGAGGTGTAAACTGATCAGCTGTGGATATGCCATATCTATACATATGTCTGTATCTATTTATATATTTTTATATCTACATATATGAGCAATTGTATTATGCTTCTGCACAGGTCAAGTATTTCATGAAAGGAAGTAGAAAGCTCTATCTCCACACTTTGGAAATTAACACATAGCCAGTTCCTCTCTATTACAGCCCTCAAATCAAGTGCAAAATAATTCTTCTGCAAAATAAAAAAAGCAATAGCAGCTGATGTTATCAGCAGAATTTGGTAAGCATACATTATAGGAAGAGCTGATTATGAAGATGCAGTCCAAAATCCAAGAACTCCATGAAGATTAAGATGTATACATGACAAAAATCTAAATCAAACAGGAATATTTAAAATATGCAAAATATTTAAAGTATTACTAATATTTGCCCTTCCTAAATAGAATGCACAGAAATTGCTAATTCGCTTACCTATTACTTTTCCTGTGGGTTCAGGAAAATAGATCTCAGATTCATTCTTAGACATGAAGCAAACAGTCACATACACACAAAAACAAATGTTAATTGGTGTTTGCAAGATTGCCTGAAAGAAAACAAAGAAACCCAGAAAAAAATTCCTATACAGATAAAACTTTCACTGATGTTCTTACTCAGTCTAGTATTTTCCAACAACCCTGTAACTGTAGCCAATACGGAATCAAGATCACAACTTTTCTCACCAATAAAAAATTAACTGATGACAGAATGGTATTGTACCTATAGCTGACACTTGCTACACAGTAAATGTTGCTCTGTATGAATGAAATATAAACATCAGTGCCAGTCCTTCTCATGGAAGCACTACTTCTGTCTCTGGTAAAATTCTGCACTGATTTCTTAATGGTATAGTTGTCATAAAGGTGTTTCAGGGCATTTCCATTCCTGGTAAAAATACAGCTTCTCACTTTATAGGGAGTGTGCTGGTAAGGCAGTTACATGTCTTACTATGGAATAAAAACTAACTTTCATTACGCTTCTCTAAATGAGTATCCAGCCATTTGAGATGTGATACATCAGAGATCTTGTCTAGCCCTTGAATGCTGGAGGCTACATAAAAACGTGACATGGTTTAGGGGTGGACTTGGCAGTCTTGGGGGAACAGTTGGGCTTTGTAATCTTACAGGTCTTTTTCAACCTAGTTGATTCTATGATTCACCCATGTTCTGACTCTTAGTCTCTACGTGCACAACTAGCCTATGGAGCAAAGCTTTTATTTTACTGTATGAAAGAAAAACAAGTAGAAAGACTTTATCACTACCATCAGAACAAGTAACTCTCTATCATTGTCTGTCAAAGTGCCAAAAGCATAGGACAGCAACACTTTATCATGTTCCCTGCTTTCAAGATCACAAGATGAACCTCCTGATGCAATTTGTCACTCACTACAAACAGTTCATGCCCGCAGAGGCCATGAGTTGACAAGTGTACTTGTTTGTATCTACATTGTGAAATTTCTCTTACAAAAATGTGTAATAATATCCAATTATGACTGACAATCTACTGAAATGGTATCTCACAAATTGGTCTGCCGTAATCCCAAACTGCTACTCTCATTGTTAGTACAACCTAAGACACAGCCCATGAGCCTTATGAATAAGCTGGGAGAGTGCCTCCAAAGCAAGACACCGGGCTGTAATCAGAAATTCTGTCTAAATCAAATGGTCTCTTTCTGCGGCAGCACATGGCATACACCCAATTCACTGAGATAAGTAACCTGCAGAAAGATCTCAACGCTCTTAAGTAAGAGCCATTTACAAAACCAAACTAAAGCCAGACTATAAAAGAATGAAAGCTCCAGTAAAATCAAGATTAATTTGGGTGTTACAGACATGCAATTTTATATACACACATACATATAAAAGCTCCCCTGCCATGAATGGTATATGAGATTTATCTTATTTAAATTTTAATATCATATTTACAAGTATTGATTATTTACAAATAATATTTACCATAAAATATTTACAAGTATTTATATTTAATATGTGCAATATATTTGTAATATATACAAGTCATATAATATATAATATTTACAAGTATTGGTTGAGAGTTATTAAATCTGAGATAAATCAGCACATTCCTTTGAAAACAAAATAATATATTTTATTTCAAAGGAATCTTAATATGAATTATAAGGATATTGCAAAAAATCTGAGAGGCTTGATGCTGACGTGAAATCTTTGACATGGTTACCAAGGCCTTGGGGCTCTATGTCAAACCAGGAACTAATTTAGCTGTTTCAGACTCAACAGAAATCTGTTTAATTCTGAACTTGCAGCTAGAAACAAGTACCACAAAAATTACATTGTGCTTTCATCAACTTTGAAATTAAAATAGTGGTCAAACAGGCTGCCCTCAGAATTTCTTGGAATTCCAGTTTCCCTCAGAAACCCTGACTCCTCAATGTCATTATACTGCCTAATAAATGGAAAACAATTATAATTTAAATGCACCAGGATGATTTTGCATCCATACCACCAATGATAAAGTCAAGCCACCTCATCATTTTATCACAGTATCTAAGAAAATCTGAAGGCAGTAAAGCAATGGGCATGATTCCAGGAAACTGGTGGCAATTATCTCATTTTAAATTAAATGAAATCATAGAATCACAGAATGCTTTAGGCTGGAAGAAACTTTAAAGATCATCTAGTTCCAACTTCCCTGCCATGGGTAGGGACACCTTCCACTAGACCAGGTTGCTCAAAGTCTCATCCACCTGGCCTTGAACATTTCAATGGATGAGGCAGCCACAACATCTTTGGGCAACCTTTTCCAGTGTCACACCACCTTGACAGTAAAGAATTTCTAGTCTGGTATATAGCAGAAGAAGGGGGGGGTGGAAATGGAAGAAAAAATTCTTCACCCAAAGCAGTCCTGAAGGTAAACACTCTGAAATCCAGATAAAAGTGGTTAAAATTCAAGCAGAGAACTGCCTAGTTAATGGGTATAAGATTCATATTTCTCCTAGGAATAGGAATCAGTAACTCAAAAGTATCATTTGCAGCCTTTACTGTTCAAAAAAATTGAACCTGCTCTCTCAAACACAGATGTATTATTTAACAGATATATAATAAATATGACAGAATATATATGACTACAATAAATTAAAGGGAAAGATTAAAGCTTAAAATATTTTTTACATTACCACAGAGCAGAAATTTTAGACAGTTATCTACATTAATGTAATTTCTTACCCTTTTATTCATACACAAGTATGTAATTACATTTATAAACCGAAACACTTTTGCAATATACAATCAATCTGGCACCTGACACAACCCAGATCTTTGCTACCTTTTGCAATCTCGTAAGTTATGGCTTATGGTAAACTAAACTTATGGTTTTATGGCTTATAGACTGCACCAAGAACAGTACAACAACACATAAAAAAATCTCAATCTGCTGGTTTAAAAATAAGTAAAAACTTTTGGAGGCTAACTTTGTACCAGCTGGATTTATTCTGGATCAGGTGCCATTTCTGTTCCCAGAGCTAAAACATAACTTTAAAGCTGGCTCAAGGTTTATATTCTACCATATGTTCTCACTAATTTGACAGAACTTTGGTACTGCTTCAGTACTTGATCCAGATAAATTTTTATGCCCTTTCCTTTGGCAGCAGAGGTTGGATTAGATAATTGTCAAAAGTCCCTTTCAACCCAAAGCAGTCTACGATTCATTCTATGATTCTGCTACAACATATAGCGACCTGCTGCAGTACAGATGAAATGTTCAATGTCATGAATTTGCAAACACAGACACATCCCTGCAAAATAGCAGAAAGGTTGGATAAGAAAAGATGGCTTCAAAGTTCACCACAGAAAAAGACCCTGCCTCATTCTCACACCCAGCATACCTCTTTTCCAAAGGCTTAATACTAATCAAGAAGAGTAAAGGATGAGGGATAGCTCCCTAGAGAGAGAAAAGGGGAAAAAAAAAAAAAAAAAA